>JACXGI010015016.1:0-18103 GCA_016801175.1 Esox masquinongy
GAACTAGACTGAGAGACCATTTAAAGGCCTTTGCAGGTGTTTTGAGTTAATTAGCTGATTAGAGTGTGGCACCAGATGTCTTCAATATTGAACCTTTTCACAATATTCTAATTTTCTGAGATACTGAATTTGGGGTTTTCATTAGTTGTCAGTTATAATCATCAAAATTAAAAGGAATAAACACTTGAAATATATCAGTTTGTGTGGAATGAATGTATACATTATACTATAGTTTCACTTTTTGAATGGAATTACTGAAATAAATCAACTTTTTGATGATATTCTAATTTTATGACCAGCACCTGTGTGTGTGTGTGTGTATATATATATATATATATATATATATATATATATATATATATATATATATATATAATATGAATGAGTAGGCCATGTTATGCTTATGTTTTGTTATAAACTGTAATAATAGATTCTGCTTTGCAGTATCTGCACAGAGCTTTACTGTCATCACGGACCACTTGATGTACACTTTGTTGTACTTTTTGCCATACTTGGACCACTTTGTTGGCGGCATCATTTGTGGAAATGTATCTAGTGCTATGCCATCTAATGTCATGAATAAGGACTCATCATCACTGCTGTACTAAGTGTCTATAATATTAAATACATCTACCATACTGTTCATACTCCCCATCTTACTCTTTCAAAAATGGCTGCTAGTTTACATTGTTATGTATATTATTGCCATATTTGCCATAGGCCTATCTATAATTTCAATACCACCACCAATATTGCTGCTAGTTTACAGTACTCTTTCTAAACTGCTGCTAGTGTACAGTGTTATGTATATTATTGCTTTCTCTTCTTGCTGTGTATATATTTTTTTTCTTAATTCTCACTACATAGTTGTAGTGTGCTATGTCACCATTCATTAGCTTATTACATTCATATGTATCTGTAACATTGAATAATTCTACCAAATTGCTGCTAGTTTACATTGTTATGCATATTACTGCCTTACTTGCCATATATATAATCAATAATAGGCTAATACCCAGATTGCTGCTAGTTTACAGTACACTCTTAAACTGCTGCTAGTGTGCAGTGTTATGTATAGTGTTGCTTTATTTTTTTTGTTCGGCTATATTTTTGCTTATATTCTTCTTAACTCTCAGTACGTAGTTGTCGGATGCCATGTCACAAGAATTTAAATGTTCAGGATGACGCTGTGTTCTCGGTGCATTTGACAAATAAACGTTGAAACTTGTAACATCGCTTGGAATTCTAACTTGATTGTTCACCAATGGGAGGGAGGTGAGGGTGGGAAAGATCCACGTGGGGATTTGTGGTAGAGCGAATTACACTACAGCACTTTCGTTATTGTGAGGCTGTGAGCAGACAGTGTCAATCAATGCATTTAGGGAAAGTAGCGACCATAAATGTACAAAAACGAAGTCGCTTGTAAGATTTTCCTAACAAGCGACCAAACCTTATAAAACAAGCCCAAAAAACCGCAACCCGTGATTATTTCAAGCGACTTCAAAAGAAAATAAGCCCAAAGGCGCGTATTAAAAGCGGACTTGGCAACACTGCTCAGGTTATTTGTCGTTTTAAAGGTAGGTGGCTAGCGTTTGCTCCTTAGGTTTTATGGTAGTATTAACTTTTTTCTGTTTATAACGTAAGCTAACCGTTTATACGTAACTGTGTGTTCGTCTTTATTAAACGTTTTTGCAAAGAGTTTAGCAAGGGCATAGGTCTGCATTTGTCTCAGATGTTGACTATGACTGAAGATGGAAGAGGAACTGGAAGAGGCTACACAGCTGTATGGAAAACTTTGGGTTAAGGAAGCAAGTGAGGGCCTGGACGAACATGAGAGGGAATCAATCTTGGAGCCATTCTAGTTTGTATTTCACAACATTGAAGACCTGGAAGTTTATTGTGAGGAAATTACAGTTAGTCAAGGGTATTTGGCGTACTGTGAATGCCGAAAATGACTGAGTACAAGAAGTAGCACACTACGATTGTTGTGATATGTTGTGTTTGCTGAATAAAGCGTTTGACCATTTTGTCAGTTTGTGTTTTTTGTTGTTTAATGAAGCACTTAATTATTCATTTTGATTATCCTATAAAGAACACAGAGCTAAGAAATTATTATTGACCCCCTTTCTATGGGGTTTGGATGTGCTCCCCATGTTCACGTGGGTTTCCTCCATAAAGAGCCCCATAAAACACAACGCTCTCCTGTGCTGTCCCCTGACCACGACCTGGAACTGACTGGTCCCCGAGCGCGGATAGAAGAGGGGGCTGCTCACTGCTCCTGGCTGCACCCGGAGGAGAAACTGTTCACCGCTGTATGCGCTTCTATGCGTTACTTGCGTATGACGATGACTATGCGTGACGATTAAACACTCCTAGACTTCAAAGGGACATTATGAATGAGAAGTGTGTTATTTTGAGAAAGGCAAGAAGAGAGGCTTAAGCTCCAATTGTTTAATCAACGAGCTTTATGGTTTTCTATTAATTGATGTCGCTATAGGCTTAGGGACGGAGTTTATGTCCTATTTTGAAAGAATAAATCAATAGCGCGTGTCAATAAGATACTGTTTGGCTACTAGTATAATTATTGAATCGATATAAAGTATTTTGTTACACTGGCATAGATACCCAAATTACGTGCTACGTAGACAGAATTAAAAAAAAAAGATTCGGAAGCGACCCACAGTGGAGCTCGACTGAGCGCGGAGCCTGCAACCGGAAGCGACCCACAGTGGAGCACTGCAGGCAGGTTCTCTTGGGGGTTTTGGGAGAACCATTCGTTGTTAGTACGCCCAGCAGGTGGAGATAAAATGGTGATGTATTTTCACACTCGGTAGTATTTTGGTCTTTTCGCTGTCCGTATGTGCAGCTGCAATAATATTCCCAAATCCTGAAATACTCCTGAGACGTAAACAAGTAAATAGCTACAGGTAAATGCAGCATAATTTGTCGTCAAATAATACCATTCATGTTGTTAGATGAGAAGTTGGATGTGTAGCTGACTACACAAAGCCATCTGTTTACCAGTTCGAACTAACTACTAATTATCTAAATTAGTCAGCTGCTAGCTACGGTAACTTTGATTGTATAGCTGAGTATTGTCCAAAGGGTTTACAGTAGTTGTGGGCAGACGCACACTACTGTAAGTAAATGTAGGCTGTTGGGTTTTTTGTGTGTTGAAATATGTTTTGATGAAAACTCCATTTTATGTGGCGTTGGTACTGCTGCCTGCAAACACTTCCCCCCTTTTGAGAATACACCCTCCTAGCTAGCTAGAAAATGTGTTAGTACGGTAGTGTGGCTGTGGTTGAGTGTATCGTAACGACTTCAGGGAACTACCTACGGTCTGTCAAAAAATCCTCTTCTATCGTAAATAGCTTGCTACTTATTAGTATTTATCGACTGGTTAATCAATTTACCATAATTCATTTCTGTTTTTAACACCTCGAACACCGGGAGTAGGACCAGCCTCTTGTCAGCAAAAACAACGTAAAACCTCCGGGTCACGAGATTTCGGGAATAAAGGTCCTCCATTTACCAGTAGAAACGTTGTAACTACTAGTTTATTTATTCATTCAAAAACTATTGTCAATGATAATGGTTCTATTTATTCATATGTAAATGCATTTTCCAAGGTCAAATAAATGCCTCAAATTCATTATTCTATGAATTACGTATGGTTGGGGGGGTAGTAAACGTGGGTTTGGGAGTACTCCAATAGGGTCTAAAGTTTGTGGTGTTATGTAATGGGTGACAACTTTTATACAGTGTAGCTGACCATTTAAAGGGGCACTGTAGAATCCTGCCACAAACACAACACTTATTTCAAACAATAACACTTTATGCTAGTACAGTAAAAATACTACATTTGGCCCCTTTAACTTCACTGTCCAATTTGCTTCAATATCGTACAATGTACCGCCAGGAGCCAGTTGATTTGGTACACCATCTAGTACCTATTGTCTTCCTAATACCATGTAATAGATTACACAAGGTGTTGGGTACCTTCCACAGGGATGTTTATCCATGCTGACGCCATGGCATTATATCACTACAAATTGGTACTTGCATGCTGCCAAAGGCCTGTTTCATTTAATTCCAAATATGCTCCATTAGTCTAGGGGCTGCATAGGTTACTAAAATGAAAGCAACTTACTGTCATGTTCCTGGGGCCAATCTAAGACTATGCATGTTTTGTGACATAGCACATTATCCTGCTGGTAGGTAAACAAAGGTAAACTGTAACCTTAAAGAGATGCACCTGCTCCACAACAATACAGCTGTGTTGTTCAAATGTTCCTCAATTGGTATCAAGGGTACTAACGTGCCAGGAAACATTCCTCACCCCATAGCCACAGTGAGGGTCCTTGGACTGATGGTGCTAATACCAAGTCCAAACTGACATCAGCATTACACAACAGGATCCAGAAATTGTATTTTTTGACATCACCTACAGTACCCATTGGAGTAGCTTTTTTTTTTGTTGACAAATCAAATGTATTTATATAAAACATTTCTCACATTAAATGCAGTTCCAAGTACAAAAAGAATGGAAAAGAGTTTACATAGCCATGATATAGTGTAAAGGAAATTAAGTAGAAACTATGGTTGAAATCGCTGTGGTCATCCGTTACAATTGCCCGTATGTGACATGGACTGCCTAGATGTCCTTCTGAACTCTACTGTTGTACTTCACTGTCACTGTAATTATTGTGGCTGCATCAGTTAGCCGCCGCAATTGTTGCAGTTCTCCTACATCTCTTATCAAACAGCTGCTTTTGCCCATGTTAATTTAGTTTAATTTCTGCAATATTTGGGTGCTTTGTTCAGGTAGTTACAGGTCAACTTGAGTCTGGTCATCATCAGCTGAAGATGGATCCAGTTGAACATTATGGAGGATATGAAAGCGGCAGACAGCCAGAAAAGGTTTTTGTGTGTTAATCCTAATTGTAGGCATTTTTCAAAATTAAAAATGTATCTTTATTGATTAAAATTGTTTTGGTCTTCTAACTCCAATTATGATCTGTTCTAGAATCAGTCATTGCATTGGTGCGAGGTTAAAGAGGAGGCTGAAGAATGTGCAATTCAGCAGAGCCAAAGGTCATCTGTGTCACTACGAGTTGAATCATCCCAGGTAAGTCTTATAAGTCACTTAAATAAATGTAAATAAAGAGCTGCATTATATGTACATAGATCAAAAATAAATGTTCTTCTGGAACCAGACCGGTGCCAGTACAAAAATCTTAAGTTGTTCTCTTGGATTTAAGATTGCATCCTTATGAAAGTACTTTATATTAGCTGTTCAGTGGGTGTATAGGATCTGAAGTGATTTACATGCTTTTTGTAAATGTCTTAGAGAGTCTCTTGCATCTGTAAATGGAATGTACGACAGATTCATTATTTAGCCTTAAAGGTTTACCCAGTGGAATTACATTTTGATATCGTTCTAATTGACGTTCAATTGCTCCACAATATGGGCCAACCCACTCTGTATCACGCAAGTTCCACAGGTGGAATTCGCATGTGATGTAGATCCTCTATTGAATCATGTTTTCTGTGTTAGGTGCTGCCTTCTCCAGTACTAGTCAAGGAGGAGTCTGAAGAAACCTCCCTTCAGCCAGAAGATAAAGAGAAATCCTTAATTACCGTGAAAAAGGAAGAGAATGAAGACTGGTTAAAGTCAGATGATGAGGATGTTGTGAAAGTGACTGTGCCTTGGGAGACATTGGAAACATCACCACCATCATCATGCTCAGATACAGAGGACAGTGAGATGGAAGGTGATACTATCCAGGTGAGGTCAATGGTTTAAAGATATAATTAAATAGTGACGCTTAGGTTTTGTAGGGATAGTGTCTTTTGTTCTTGCCAAAGTATTCTGACTTAACCCTTGTATGATGTTCGGGTGTGTGGGACCCGTTTTAATTTTTTAGGTCCTGTGTACTTTCGCTCTGTCCTCCTCCTGCGCGTGTGCCTGCGCGTGTCGTGCGCGCGAGTTTTGTGTTTCTTCCCCTGCCGTTCCAGCACAAGGTTGCAACATTGTGGCAAAATTCAAGCACCAACACAGTCTGCTCTCACATTCCCGCACATTTTACAGCTCTGTCTTGCGGGAACCAATCTTTATTTTCTCATACTCTAACCCAGCTGCAAATTGGGGGCGGGACACAATAAATATAAATATAGCTTTGCCAGTGTGGTTCTTTATCACAACTGATCAAGATGGCCAAAAGATTCTCTGTTCAGAGGGCCTTGCAGTTGATTTTGGGAGAGAGAAGCTTTTGATGATGATGTAGAGGAAGAGGTTTCAGAATGTGAGGATCACATTTCTGAAAATTCAGAGTCTGACAGTGACTTTGAAGAAGAGGATGAGATGGAGCATCAGCTAGTTGCAAAACGAAGACGAGCCCCAGGACCAGCCCGTCAGCAGCCAGCGCCAGGACCAGCCCGTCAGCAGCCAGCCCCAGGACCAGCCCGTCAGCAGCCAGCACCAGGACCAGCCCGTCAGCAGCCAGCACCAGGACCAGCCCGTCAGCAGCCAGCCCCAGGACCAGCCCGTCAGCAGCCAGCCCCAGGACCAGCCCGTCAGCAGCCAGGCCCAGGACCAGAACAAGCCTGTCAGCAGCTAGCAAGTGAAGAAATATGGATATCAAAAAATGGTGAAATTTAATGGTCTTCTTGCCCAAGCAATGAGCCACCCCACATGGCTGCCGGTGTGATAAAGATGCAACCAGGGCCAACACGGATGGCAGTTACTCATGTGCAGGACTTCAAGTCTTCTTTTGAGCTTTTCATCCCAGATTCCATCCAGAAAATTATTCTGGATTGCATTAATTTAGAAGGAATGTGTGTTTTTGGAGAGAGGTGGAAGGAGATGGACCAAACCCATTTACATGCTTACTTTGGGGTTCTTATCCTTGCTGGAGTTTTCAGGTCCCAAGGGGAATCCACAGAATCCCTGTGGGATGCAGAAACTGATAGAGAACCTTTCCGAGCAACAATGTCTCTGGAAAACTTCCACATAATTTCCAGGATTATCCACTAACCGAGATGACAGACCAGCTCAACGGCAGAGAGACAAGCTAGCTGCCATCAGGACAGTGTGGGACAACTGGGTGCACCGCCTCCCCGTTTTACAACCCTGGGCCTAATGTCACCATTGATGAGCAGCCGATGCCATTTAGGGGCCGCTGCCCCTTTAGGCAGTATATACCATCTAAACCTGCAAAATATGGTATAAAGATCTGGGCTGCCTGTGATGCCACTTCCTCATTTGCTTGGAACTTACAAGTCTACACAGGGAAACCTGATGGAGGAGCCCCTGAGAAAAATCAAGGAATGAGAGTCCTGGACATGACTCAGGGACTCAGTGGACACAACATCACATGCGACAATTTTTTACCTCGAGCTCCTAAAGTGGAAGCTGACCATGGTGGGAACGATACAGAAAAAGAAGTCTGAGCTCCCACCCCAATTGCTGACTACAATGAACAGGCCTGTCAAGTCTTCCAAGTTTGTTTCCACGGCTGACACGTCCTTGGTATCCTATGTGCCAAAAGGAGGGGTGGATAACATGGACAAGCTGGTGACTGCCTAAAGCTGCAAAAGGAGGACCCTACACTGGCCACTGGTGATATTCTTTGACATTTGGACATCTCTGCGTACAACGCCTTTGTCATCTGGATGGCACTGAACCCAGAGTGGAACAGAGGGAAGCTCCAAAGGAGACACCTCTTTCTCGAGGAACTGGGAAAGGCACTGGTGAGACCTCAAATCCAGAGAAGACATGTTCCAAGAACCCCAGCCTCTGCAGCCATCATGAGGAGGATTCAGGAGGAGAATGCTGGTGCCCCATCCACCCAACCTACAGAACCACCATCTGCAGAGCCTCAAGTGTGTGATGCAGTTGCAGTATATGTCTGACACTCATGCCTTGCGAGAGAGAGAGGTGTTAGTAAAATTCCTGATCTTTTCATTATTCTAGGTTGCGGCCAGCAGCAACAAAAAGAAGCGCTGCGAAGTGTGTGGACCCAAGATGGACAGAAAAACACAATATACATGCATCAAGTGCAAGAAGTACATATGCAACACACACACAGTAAAACTCTGCTCCTCATGTGTTGTATAGGCTGGTATGAAAAGGCAGTGTGTTCAAAGGGGCTGATGTGTGTTGTCTAGACTGACATGGTTACTGTATGTGTTCAGCTTGTTGTGTAAACTGACCTGAATGGGTTAAATTTCTAATGAAGTTCAAATAAAAATCAATAGTTATAAAAAATCTTGCTTCATTTGTAAATTTGTTGAATACTTTTCCACTCATATCTTGATTATAATTGATTTTCTTTTTTTTTTACATTTTATTAAAAAACAAACAAAGAACAAGTAGCACTTTAATTCATAAATGTGATCTAACAAATGTAAAGGGCAAATATTAACCATATATGCTGTTTATATTGGTTGTAATTGGGATGAAGTAAACATCTGAGTATTTTAACAAAATTGTTTGATTGTGTTGAATTAAAAACCCAAAAATGCAGCGGGTCCACCAGACCCACGAACACTGGCTGAATAACAAAATTATGAACACCACACAGGGGTTAAGACCAATTGTATGGTAGTAATGGATTACAAGTGGTACATGGAAATTGTGTTCTGTTTGATATCACTAACACATTTTTAATTTCTTTTTTGTTCCTGGGTAGTAAGTGTTATTTCCTTATTGCTTATGCATCAAAAGTATAGTAAATGGCAATTATTCCCCACAAACTTTGCTTATGTGACCAGGACAGTGATATTTTTAAATTTACCTATTTTCTAGAAAGTTCCAGATACATTCAGTGCTGAGTAAACTTGGAGTAACTTCTAGAACTTTCACGTAACAGGGGACTTAAGCCCACCTGTTCAATTTAGTTCCAACTGCCTAAGTGGATACATATCTGCATCTTTCTGAGATGCCATCAAGAGGCTGCAAGCATCCGGCAGAAATATTTTGCTATGTCTGTGGCCAATTTATCAAGATGAGCTAAAAAGTACTCCATGGAAGTGTGTACTAAATGTGTGATGCCTACAAGGCATATTTCGGCATGCCTGTCTGAGATCAAGACAAACCCTGGGCACCTCATTTCACACCTCATCCAGGAGCCTCAAAGCCGTGCTGCTCCATAATGGTAACAAGTACCCGTCTCTTCCCCTGGCTCACTGAACCTAAAAGAGGATTACAACAGCATCAAGATCTTGCTGGATGCCTTGAAGTATGATGAGTACAGCTGGGAGGTCATAGGAGACTTAAATGGTGGCATTCAAAAATGATGGGTCTCCAGTGCGGTTTTACCCGAGTTTCCCTGTTATCTTTGCCTTTGGGACACCAGGGACACCAAGGCGCACTACCACTGTTGGTACTGGCCACAGTGGACCGAGTTTTGTGTGGGGAGGAAAAACGTCAAGTGGGAGCCACTGGTGGACCCCTGGAAGGTGCTGATGCCACCACTGCACATCAAATTGGGCCTTATGAAACAATTTGTCAGAGCTTTACATAAGGAGTCTGCAGCCTTTAAGTACCTTCTAGATTTCTTCCCTGAGCTTTTTGAGGCAAAGCTCAAAGCCGGTGTCTTCGTCGGACCACTGATGAAGAAGATCCTGGTGTGTAGTCAATTCCCAAAGAAGCTCACTAGTAAGGAGAAAGAGGCTTGGAACAGCTTTTTACAGTGGTTTGGGGCTTCCTGGGCATTCACAAGGCCGAAAACTGTGGAGCTTGTTCGAGACTGGTGAAGAACTACAGCACAATGGGCTATAGGATGTCCCTCAAAGTTCATGTCCTTGATGCTCATCTTGATAAATTCAACAAGAACATGGGAGCGTTCTCAAAGGATCAAGGCGAGTGGTTCCACCAGGATATACTGGACTTTGAACGCCGCTACCACGGACAGTATAACGAGAACATGATGGGAGACTACATTTGGGGGGCTGATTCGTGAAAGTGATTTACAGTATAATCGTAAATCTCGAAAAACTACTCCTTGTAGTCATTTTTGTTTTACTTTAGTATAAATACATATTCATTTGAATTCATGGTTTTTTTCTGACTTTATGTGAACGAAAAGACACATTCACCAATGTTTTCTCATTGGATATAGGTACATGTCAAAGGTCAAAATATCACTGTCACAAAAGCAAAGTTTGTGGGGAATAATAGCCATTTTCTATACTTTTTAGGCATAAGCAATTACGAAATAACACTTACTACCCAGCAAAAAAAATTGTGTTACATAGTGTATTTTATTTTCAAACACTGAAAATTAGCAGATACAAGCTTGAGGGCTGACCTACAGTGGATATAAAGTCTACACACCCCTGTTAAAATGCCAGGTTCTTGTGAAAGAATGAGACAAAGATAAATCATGTCAGAACCTTTTCCACTTTTAATGTGACCTATAACGTGAACAATTCAATTGAAAAAGAAACTGAAATCTTTGAGGAGGAAAAATTAAAAACTCACAATAACCTGGTTGCATAAGTGTGCACACCCTTAAACTAATACTTTGTTGAAGCAACTTTTGATTTTATTACAGCACTCAGTCTTTTTGGGTAGGTGTCTATTAGCATGGCACATCTTGACGTGGCAATATTTGCCCACTCTTCTTTGCAAAAGCGCTCCAAATCTGTCAGATTGCGAGGACATCTCCTGTGCACAGCCCTCTTCAGATCACCCCACAGATGTTCAATTGGATTCAGGTCTGGGCTCTGGCTGGGCCATTCCAAATCGTTAACCTTCTGTCTTGCCACCCTACCCCATAGCCCATTCATATGAAGAATACGGGAGATTGTTGTCACGTAGCACACAGCCAGTACTTGCCAGAAATTCCTGCAGTTCCTTTAATGTTGCTGTAGGCCTCTTGGAAGCCTCCCTGACCAGTTTTCATCTCATCTTTTCATCAATTTTAGAGGGACGTCCAGTTCTTGTTAATGTCTCTGTTGTGCCATATTTTCTCCACTTGATGATAACTGTCTTCATTGTGTTCCATGGTATATCTAATGCTTTGGAAATTCTTTTGTACCCTTCTCCTGACTGATATCTTTCAACAATGAGATCCCTCTGATGCTTTGGAAGCTCTTTGCGGACCATAGGTTTTGCTCTGAGATGCAACTAAGAAAATGTAAGGAAAATCCTACTAGAACAGCTGAACTTTATTTGTGATTAATCAGAGTCACTTTAAATAATGGCAGGTGTGTAATGACTTCTATTTAACACGAGTTTGAATGTAATTGGTAAATTCTGAACACTGCCACATCCCCAGTTATAAGATGGTGTGCACACTTATGCAACCAGGTTATTGTAAGGTTTTTATTTTTCATTTTTCCCCCTCGAAGATTTCAGTTTGTTTTTCAATTGAATTGTTCACATTATAGGTCACATTAAAAGTGGAAAAACTTCTGACATGATTTATCTTTGTCTCATTCTTTTACATCACAAAAACCTGGAATTTTAACAGGGGTGTGTAGACTTTTTCTATCCACTGTACACTGAACAAAATTATAAACGCAACACTTTTGTTTTTGCCCCTGTTTATCATGAGCTGAACTCAAAGATCTAAGACTTTCTCTATGTACACAAAAGGCCTGTTTCTCTCAAATTTTGTTCACAAATCTGTCTATATCTGTTAGTGAGCACTTCTCCTTTGCTGAGGTAATCCATCCACCTCAAAGGTGTGGCATATCAAGATGCTGATCAGACAGCATGAGTATTGCACAGGTGTGCCTTAGGCTGGCCACAATAAAAGGCCACTCTAAAATGTGCAGTTTCACTGTATTGGGGTGGTCTGGGGGGGGGGGTCCGAAAACCAGTCAGTATCTGGTGTGACCACCATTTGCCTCACGCAGTGCAACACATCTTCGCTTAGAGTTGATCAGGTTGTTGATTGTGGCCTGTGGAATGTTGGTCCACTCCTCTTCAATGGCTGTGCGAAGTTGCTGGATATTGGCAGGACCTGGAACACGCCGTCATATACGCTGATCCAGAGCATCCCAAACATGCTCAATGGATGACATGTCCGGTGAGTATGCTGTCCATGCAAGAACTGGGATGTTTTCAGCTTCCAGGAATTGTACAGATCCTTGCAACATGGGGCCGTGCATTATCATGCTGCAACATGAGGTGATGGTCGTGGATGAATGGCACAACAATGGGCCTCAGGATCTCGTCACGGTATCTCTGTGCATTCAAAATGCCATCAATAAAATGCACCTGTGTTTGTTGTCCATAACACACGCCTGCCCATACCATAACCCCACCGCCACTTAGGGCCACTCGATCCACAACGTTGACATCAGCAAACCGCTCACCCAACGACACCATACGCGCTGTCTGCCATCTGCCCTGTACTGTGAAAACCAGGATTCATCCATGAAGAGAACACCTCTCCAAAGTGCCAGACGCCATCGAATGTGAGCATTTGCCCACTCAAGTCGGTTACGACGACGAACTGCAGTCAGGTCGAGACCCCGATGAGGACGACGAGCATGCTGATGAGCTTCCCTGAGACGGTTCCTGACAGTTTGTGCAGAAATTCTTTGGTTATGCAAACCGATTGTTGCAGCAGCTGTCCGGGTGGCTGGTCTCAGACAATCTTGGAGGTGAAGATGCTGGATGTGGAGGTCCTAGACTGGTGTGGTTACACGTGGTCTGCGGATGTGAGGCCGGTTGGATGTACTGCCAAATTCTCTGAAACGCCTTATGGTAGAGAAATTAACATTCAATTCACGGGCAACAGCTCTGGTGGACATTCTTGCAGTCAGCATGCCAATTGCACGCTCCCTCAAAACTTGCGACATCTGTGGCATTGTGCTGTGTGATGGAACTGCACATTTTTGAGTGGCCTTTTATTGTGGCCAGCCTAAGGCACACTTGTGCAATACTCATGCTGTCTGATCAGCATCTTGATGTGCCACACCTGTGAGGTGGATGGATTATCTCGGCAAAGGCGAAGGGCTCACTAACACAGATTTAGACAGATTTGTGAACAATATTTGAGAGAAATAGGCCTTTTGTGTACATAGAGAAAGTCTTAGATCTTTGAGTTCAGCTCATGATGAATGGGGGCAAAAACAAAAGTGTTGTGTTTTTAATTTTGTTCAATGTAGTTACTATTCAGACCATTCTAGGGAAACTAATGTTTGACTGAACCTGAGTCTCTCTTTTACAGGAATGTGAAAACCATGAGTGTGTGATTGAAGATTGCAGCAGGACTTCATTGGATCCAGGGACAACAGGAGATGCAGATGACAAAGCTAATCCTGTTGATATCCGTGAGTAACATTTCATAAGTGGACATTTTTCTTTTTCTGGCTGGCTCAGCTGATTACACTATCAGATAACAGTAATTTCAAGCTGGTGCAATCAAACACTACCATTGTTACAATGTTCAAATTAGGTCAGGGGCTTCTCCCCAGATAATCCTCAAGTGCACCTGATGATCACAGTGCAGCCCGTGCATAGCTGTATCAGCTAAATCATCATCAAGCATTTTGCTACCCCTGCTACATAACTTGAGATGATGGGTGGACTTGTCAGAAGTACATTAATTAAACCGTTTGTCAGTCAAGTTTTCTGCACTTGGTTTCCTCATAATATTAAACCTTTTTTTTATTGTGTACAACAATTGCTTGTTTTAATGGCACCATCCGGCTAATCAGTTCTATCATTTTGTTTTCTACTTGGCATGACACAGTTTACCCAAAATTCATCAAAATTCTGCAGTATACAGTATTTTGTGTTATACAGTACACTAAAAGTGTGTTATATAGTACACTAACTGAGACCAGACTTTGAAATCAAATTTATTTTTACTCTTACTCTTTTACGAAGTACAATTGCAGTTAATGTTATACCTTTTTCCTCCTTCCTTTAGGTAACTCTAAAGGGGTGTCTTCCTTCTACCCGTGCCCCCATTGTACCCTTGGATTCACCATAGAACGCTTTTTCCATGGTCACCTTAAGAGGGCCCACCCTGAAGAGTACAATTCAATGCTGAAGTCTGGTAAAATCATTGAAAGAAAAGTGTGTCCACAGCTGCCCCCTGCCACATGCCCACAATGTGGCAAAAGCTTTTCTAGTAAATATATGGAGACACATCTGAGGACTCACACTGGAGAGAAACCTTATCATTGTGGAGATTGTGGGAGGAGTTTCAGCTTCGCTAGTTCACTCAAAAAACATAAAGGAAGATGTGGGAAAGGAAAAACCCATCTTATCAGCCATGAAGTGATACCCATAGGTGAGAGACCATATAAATGCTCTCAGTGTGAAAAAGGGTATCGAAGATTAGATCATTTAAAAAAACATAAAATGACACACAATAAGGATAAGCCCTATGGTTGCCTCGAGTGTAAGAAGTCATTCTACCACCCAGAATCTCTAAAAAGGCATCAAATGACCCACTCTGAAGATAAGCCCTATAGTTGTCTCATGTGTAACAAGTCATTCATCCGGCCGGGTGAATTCAAAGCTCACCAAAGAATCCACACAGGAGAGAAGCCTTATCAGTGCTCTCAGTGTGATCGATGTTTTGGCTTTTCCAGAGAACTTAAGAGACATTGTTGGTCTCACACTAGTGAGAGACCACATAAATGTTATGAATGTGGTAAGGGATTCATAGAACTAACCCAACTGACCATACATGAAATGATCCACACAGGAGAGAGGCCATATAAATGTTCACAGTGTGAAAAAGGTTTCCAAACACCAGGACATCTAAAAAGACATCAACTGACTCACCCTAGTGAGAGACCATATAAATGCTCTGAGTGTGGAAAAGGATTCATAGAACAAACCAAACTGACCAGACATGAAATGATCCACACTGGAGAGAGACCATATACATGCACTCACTGTGGAAAAGGATTCCGAAGACCAGACCATCTTAAAAAACATCAAAAGACTCACAATTAAGAGAGGTCCTTAAGTTGCCTATTGTGTAAGAGGCAATTTGGCCAGTCAGAAGCTGGCCAAACCTATACAGAAGAAAGGCTTATCAGAGCTCTCGGTATGTGACTTTTGAGAAGGGTAAAAGTTCATCAAGAAGACAGGCGAGGAGAGTGAGCAGATACGGCATCTAAAACGTGTGTGTGTGTGTGTGTGTGTGTGTGTGTGTGTGTGTGTGTGTGTGTGTGTGTGTGTGTGTGTGTGTGTGTGGTCGTATCTGGGAAATAACCCATTTTTGTGGACATTGCCATTGATGGCATTTGCCATTTTAAAGTCAACTGGGTTCAAACTTCTTTGGCTCCTCCTTATTATCCTACTGGTGTCCGTCATGAAGAAAATGGACTACATTACAGGACGCATGCTGATACCGACGCTGCCATTGCAATTGTCTACTTATGATACTGAAAATTATTTTGATTTCTGTGAAATTGCCATCCAACACCCACAGAACATGTTTGTTCTGGAAAAAAGAACCTCAATTTGGCTGGGATCCTGGGTTGAAGATTTAATACTACATGCAGTGCCAAAGGTTTATGCATTTAAATGATTATTTTTCACACCCACTTGTCTACACACCATACTTTTTGGGAGAATTTCTTTTTTTTACCATGGGAAGGGAAAGTATATATTTAAATAACAAAACTGAAATTTCATAATGGGATAAATCTGCATTTCTCATGAGTCATTACTTGTTAGAAGCACCTTTGGCAGTAATTGCAGCTGTGTTTGTTTGTATAGGTCTCCACCAAAAGTCTTTACAAAACTGTTCACGCTCTGTCAACTTTTGATGGGCAGTGATCTTGCCACACATTTTCAGTTGGAGCTCTAATTGGGCCATTCAAGGACATTTACTTTTTATTCCTCAACCACTCCACTGTTGCTTTGTGCTTTAGTTGTTGTTGTGCCAAAAGGAACTTCCATCCCAGTTACAGCTTTCTTGCAGGGGGCAGCAGGTTTTCCTCAATAATCTTTCAAAACGTGGCTCCATTTATTTTCTCTTCAGTGCTGACATTATTATGGTGGCACCCCCATCCTTTATAGTAGCAATGGTGTTCTTGGGCTAATATGCATTATTGGGTTTGTGAAAAACAGCACATCATCCCAACATGCTACAGCATACTACTTCAATAATAGCGTCCGTCTTGTCACACTACCATATAGGCCAGATTTGTGCAGTGCCTGGGATATGTTGTCACATGCACACTAACCAGTCTTAGCAATAAAATCCTGTAGTGCTGTTGAGGTTGCCATTGGCCTTTTGCTAGCCTCCTACTAGCTTAGTCATCAGTTTGGAGGGACCACCTGATCTAGGCCAGTGATTTGGTGGCGCCATACATCTTCCACTTCTTAATTACCGTATTGGCCATGCTCCAATTAATTTTAAAAATTTTTATACCCATCCCTTTGTGCCTTTCCACAGCTTTATCCCTTGGTTTTTTTAAAGCTTCTTGGTGCTCATGGTTGAATATTTGCTTTGCAATTCACTAATAAGACAGGACCTCCAGAAACTGCTGATTTATCCTGAACTCAAGTGAATCACTACAAATTCACCTAGGCAGAAGCCAATTAAAGTGTGATTCTGTGATTTGGTTACATATGAGCTGATTTAGGATTGCTATTACAATGCATGAAGACTTATCAAACTATGTTTCAGTTTTGTATTTTTTATATAATTTTTATATAATTTCTATTTTGCAATAATATAAAAGTCCGTTTAGAAATGTGTAGTTGGGTGGGTAGAGAAATGAGATAAAATCCTAATTTAAATCCATTAAACTGAGGCACTGACAAAAAATGTGGAAAAGGTTCAAGGGGGGTATAGACTTTCAATAGGCAATCTATGTATATAAATCTATACAACCAGAAAATACACCCAAGGCTTGAGAATACATTTTTTTAATAATATATGACCCATGACCTTGTGGAATTTGTGAAATAAATCCCATTCAAGTAATGGTACCAATATAAGCGGTATTCATGCATTATATTCAAATCTATAAGGGCATTTGTTAAGCCTCAATCAGTTTCTGATACTTTTGGAAAATGTAGATATGTTGTGCAAAAACTCTTGACTTGGATATGATTTGTGCCAGGAATACTAAAATGTGAGCATAGACTGTTTACAGGGTAAGGACACCAATGGGCCTTTTTATTATCTTTGTGAACTATCATTTATCCATTCACATTATCCACCTCTCAGTGTGGAGGCATTAAATATTTTGAAACTGCACTGCTCAAAAAAATTAAGGGAACATTTAAATCACACATCGGGTCTCAAATGAAATGTATTAAAGATCAAAATCTTTACTGTACATTGTGTAGATCATTGAGAACAAAATGAGGTTACAACGGTCAATGGAAAACAAAATCACCAACCAATTGAGGGCTGGATTCAAACACACCGAAAATCAAAGTAAACAGTTGAAATCACAGGCTGTTCCAACTTGTGTGAATTTCATCGCCGCAACTCATAATGTGACTATAATGTACAGGTGCTGGTCATAATTAGAATATCATCAAAAAGTTGATTTATTTCAGTAATTCCATTCAATAAGTGAAACTTGGATATTATATTCATTCATTACACACAGACTGACATATTTCAAATGTTTATTTCATTTAATTGTGATGATTAAAACTGACAACTAATGAAAATCCCAAATTCAGTATCTCAGAAAATTAGAATATTACTTAAGACCAACACAAAAAAAGGATTTTTAGAAATGTTGGCCGACTGAAAAGTATGAGCATGTACAGCACTCAATACTTAGTCGGGGCTCCTTTTGCCTGAATTACTGCAGCAATGCGGCGTGGCATGGAGTCGATCAGTCTGTGGCACTGCTCAGGTGTTATGAGAGCCCAGGTTGCTCTGATAGGGGCCTTCAGCTCTTCTGCATTGTTGGGTCTGGCGATCTTCCTCTTCACAATACCCTATAGATTTTCTATAGGGTTAAGGTCAGGCGAGTTTGCTGGCCAATTAAGAACAGGGATACCATGGTCCTTAAACCAGGTACTGGTAGCTTTGGCACTGTGTGCAGGTGCCAAGTCCTGTTGGAAAATTAAATCTGCATCTCCATAAAGTTGGTCAGCAGCAGGAAGCATGAAGTGCTCTAAAACTTCCTGGTAGACGGC
>JACXGI010015017.1:0-18070 GCA_016801175.1 Esox masquinongy
TGTGTGTGTGTGTGTGTGTGTGTGTGTGTGTGTGTGTGTGTGTGTGTGTGTGTGTGTGTGTGTGTGTGTGTGTGTGTGTGTGTGTGTGTGTGTGTGTGTGTGTGTGTGTGTGTGTGTGTGTGTGTGTGTGTGTGTGTGTGTGTGTGTGGCAAAGAGCCTTAAGGAAGGGGGGGGGGGCCTGGAGCATTTGGGCCAGAGGAAATCGCAAGCCGCCTATTTCCCCTGCGTTTGTTTCTCCTCTCTGTTTCTCTTGTGATAAAGAATGCTTTCTTTGTATCAGGTAAGAATAAGGTAGAAATCTGCTCCTAACAGTGTAAAGGAGGTAGGAAAAGAGTTTTTCAAGTGTGTGGGGGCGGTTAAATACACTTTGAAATACTTTCTCAGTATCTAGTATCAGACGTTTAAGATCCTGAAAGTATGTTTTTTGAACAGGGCTCAACCCATGGACTGTCATTTTCCCGCCACCTGCTATAGGCTGGCCAGTTACTTGATATGATTAGTCCTCTGACCTGCTTAATATTTTTCAACCTTGAAATTTGTATTTTACGTTTTGTATTAAGTCTTTGATGTACAGTTGTTTCAAACTATCCTAGCGAAAAAAAAATGTGCAAATTTGTTAGTCACTTGTTAACACATTACTATGGTTCTAGCTGAGCTAGGTAAAACATCGGAAAACGCTGCGATATTTACATCACTGGGACGTCATTTCCGTTTTATATTGGTTGCGTCTGGAGCCCTGGCAGTGGTTTTGGAGTGCCATTACTTCTAATGTTTGTTATTATTCATTTAGAGCCAGGATTAGTCATTCTAATCAATCAGATTGAAAATTGACCACAGCTTCGTCCGATCTTCGACCCCTAGCAACTTTTATTAAATTTTTATTCAATAACCTGAAACGTTGTTTTGATTTTCCTCCCAGGCGACAACGAGCTGCTGATCGAGCGGAGCATCCACACCGGAATGATCAACCCTGGCGACCAATGGCAGGCCATCCAACATGACGGACCTGTGGCACGCCTCGAGTACCGCATCCGTGTTAGGTGCGATGAGAACTACTATGGCAGCAAGTGCAACAAGCAGTGCCGGCCACGTGACGACTACTTCGGCCACTACAGCTGCGAGCAGTCGGGCAACCGCGTGTGCCTAGAAGGCTGGATGGGTGAAGATTGCCGGAAGGGTGAGTTGCCAATCTTTGCACGTTAGCATGTGTTCTCAGTTCAGGGGGAGGGGGGGGGGTCATGCCACATTAATACCTCATTTCAATTTGGCAAGGCTATGTGGGAACTGGGCATGCTAATGGATCTGTGCGCTTGAGTTTGAGTGGTGCAAGTATTGAATTTGACATGAAACAATGACTAAGAGGTTAATGTGCAGACTAGCAGCTTTGTTTCATTGTGAAGGAATCGCCTGCTTCTGCTACTGATAGAATTTAGCTTGAAGATGCGGTATATATGTATCAGGACTCATGTATGTGCTTAAGTGTGTGTGTATGTTTGGATTACTTTATATTTGGTAGCACCAGTGCTTTCCCCCCTAAAATCAATATTATCCGTAAGATTTCCTTTCTGCCTTAGAAAGGAAAAAAAGCAGAGGTTTGTTAGCATTTTGGTTTGTCATTTGGATTCATCGCTATTAGACTAAAATTCTGTAGATTACATGTTGTCTTTGAATTTTTTAAAAACATTATTCATGCGTAGGTGACTATTTTGTCTTGCAGTTGTTATGCGTTAGGCCAGGTTGTGATTGAAAATGATAGTAGGTTCTCAATTAGATTGTCTGGTTAAATAACGGTGCTAAAATAAAATGAACTACCTTTAAAAACTGATTTGTTTTAAGACCCAACAATTGAAGTAATGACAAAATCTGACCAAGTATGATCTTAGGCGTGAACAGAATGCATCAGTGATTAAATGTTTTACAAACTACTGCAGATGTAGGCACAGACACTGCTGATAATAGTAATATTGTGGACCAATCCATGTTTTGCTTTAACCCTAAACTGACACATCTGATTCTAGAGGTGTAACCGTACCCATAGTGAACTGTCTGTTTACTGGGACCTCAGCTGGGTTTGTACTGTGAACCTGAGTGTATAAAAATATATGCACGTAAAATATATTAAGCACTAGGCCTTAATGTCATTTCTAAGCTGTGTTGTTTGCTTCATGAGAAAAACATATGGAGGGTATTCAGTTAACGCAATCCTGTGCACATGTTAAAATATTTAAATTGTGTATTTCAAACTATCATTTTGTGTGCCACAGCTGGCGTGAACCATTTCCAAAGTTCTTAATGTAAGAATACAATTGCTGAGGTCTGTAAAGGATCAGATGAACGCCCTCATTTAAATCTTCAATTTGGTGACATTTTAGCTTACAAAGTCACCAATAGACAATGTTGAGGGGACAGTTTTAGCCTATTACGCCACTTCTCAACATATGTTGACACATTTTCAGTATGGCAACACCCAGTTCCTATTTTGAATTGAAGTTCTATGTTAAAATACAAATCTGAAAATAATGACTGGAAAGGTCTCCACCCCACTTGTCATAGCAAGTCTAAATTGGCTCTATAGACACTGTCTGTTCCTAGGTGCAGCATTATTCACGTGTTGTAAACTGTCAAATCCAACTATTGCTGTCTCAGTCCCCTTCTTATTCACTATCTCCATTGCTCTCTCCCATCCTTTCTCCCTCACAGCAATATGCAAGCAAGGCTGCAACCTTTTACACGGAGACTGCTCAGTCCCAGGGGAATGCAAGTAAGTTCCTTTTAACTTCTCTCCTTGTCTGAACTCGTTCAATCTTAGCTAAGCAATATGGACAGATTAATATCGTGTCACTGCTGTATGAACAAGTTAATGAGTGGCCTGCCTATTATGTGACTTAGAATATTATTCCAAGTCTCTTTGTAGTTGTGCTGAACTATTGGACTAGTTCAATCATTAATTCATTAGGGCATGCATTGGACATTTTTAGTCAGACTTTTTTAGTCTGTTTTCTTCCATTGCATGCCTAATTAAACCGACCCAGGTGCAATGGTTTCTGTGAATGTGACGTTCTAAGGAGCTTCACTGGGAAAATCTCTTTTGCTATAACCATATTTGTTAATGCTAATATATGACAAGAATACACAACATGCTTCTACAAACAAAAGTGTGTATGTAAGTTGTTTTACCTACCAATAGAACAAATGGCTAATACCAAAAAATGTTCTAAACATGTTATTGAAAATTAAGCAAAGTTGTGGTCTCCAACTTTTGGATATCCAATTATAGATTTTCAACATTGGAGAAACAATTTTGTAGTTATGAGGATTACAAACATTAAGACATTACATGGTCAAATCTATAGACACCGGGAGCTGTTACTTAGTTGCACGGACTTTGGTTGAGAGAACTGCCAACAAATGTCTCTTATAGCCATTAATAAGCGTGCCGCTGCTTTCTACTAATTTGGCCTAATTTTAGCCGTTTGCCCCTGAAAATATCCAGTATTTGAGTGGAGCCCTCCACCAACTGCTGTTTCCAGCTGTTGCCGCAGGTTATGAGTGTGGTCTGGACACATGATGCCTTACGCAAACTAATGTGTATTCTTATTTTTTAACACTTCTTCATAAACATGAGAAGATCCCGCTGCTAACACATATATATATTACCCTATCGTTATGGTTTGATTTGTAGATTTCAGCTTTAAGGCGCAAGCGGTTAAATGAAGGCTGTTGGTGGTTGTAAGTTGTTAGGGGCCTCTTTGCCAATCATGGCTTGGTTCCAAATCTATACCTAGACACTACCCCCTTGGCACTTGTGAAACATACTGTATTTGAAAGAGTTGGAAAAGTATTAGTAATTCTGTAGATTTCCTCCAACTCTCAGAAAGCAAGGTGTAATATTTACCCTGTTGCTGAAACCAAAATCAAATTATGTTCGATCCACATACTGTAATTGTTCATGGTCTATAGCATAGGTCTTCAATCCTCTCCTGGGACCCCCCAGCCATCTCACTGTTTAGTTTTAGCCCTGAACTAGCTCACCACAGGTAAGGGCTTGTTAATTAGTTAATAAGTTGATTCAGGTGTGCTAGCTCTGGGATACATCTAATAGATGGAATGGCTGGGGGGTCCCCAGGAGAGGGTTGAAGACCTATGGTATATAGAATCGAATTTGGAAATGAACAGTGCAGATCCTTGGCTTCGCTCTATTGACCAGAGAGGCAGTGAGAGTAAAATGGTAATAGAGGAGTTCTGTTGTCCGGGTTCTAACTTGTTTGCCTGTCAAATTTGACCCTCTAAGCCTTTCCTCCTGGACCTCGTCTTTGGCTCAGGAAGAATAAAAAGAACAACAGCACGCTTGGTTTTATTTTTAGCAGCAAATCTTCAGAATAGTGAACATCCTGTCAACGTGGGCTGAGCTCCTCAATGTATATAAAGTTCCAAGGAAGGTAGCATTCAGTCCCTCGACTTTTCCAGTGCATCCGCTCCTACCCTCCACCCGCTCAACTCACTTGCCTCACACGCTGGGGGCTTTTTCTGCTGCTTGGTTCCCTGTGAAGGAAGGATATGACCCAACAGGAAGTGACATGACATCTAAAATCCACTTCCCTTGCCTTCCCAATCCCCCGAACCAATCCCCCTGTTTTGCGGGATGGACTGACTCACTTCCCTTCCGTCACCAGGCAGGGTCTATTGGTATGAGCAGGATTTAGGAGGTTGGGGAGGGTTCCTAACCCCACACCCGAAATCTGTGGGTTGGGTGAGCAGCGACCTCACGTCCTTGCTCTGTAACAACTAGTCCAAAGGAAAGGCCTCATTCTAACTCAGTCTGAGTTGGCTTTTGTCAGGGCACCTCCCAGTGGGCCCTGAGAGGACATGCAAATTAAGAGTGACAGGAGAATGTAATGTAATGACCGTCTGAATGCTTTACATGCATTCGTTTTGCCTTGAAGCGATGTATTTGCTCAGTTAGACTTGCCTCAACATATTGTACAGTACTCCTTAAAGTTCACGGTTTATGTTGACATTACTGCGCTTCTCGCCTACTAGTGGTATTATGCTCCCTCTGTCGGGCCCGCTTGAAATCAAAGTGCAACAGAGGCTCAGGTTCAACCCAACATGCCCCCAGAGCCAACGCATCTATGTAATACTAGTAAATTTGTATCCTGGCAACCCCAGGGGCTGAGTGTAAATATACATGACATCTCTCTTGGGCAGCCTAGTTGGCACTTTAAGAGTTTGGGAAGAGATCTGATGAGGGCAGCGGGAAAGGGGGGGTGGTGGGACGGTCTATTTTGGAAACCTCAAAGGAGTCATTAGAGGTGGGATTGGACTAGAGCCATTTGTGTAGGCTGGAGTCATTCACAGCCAAAGTGTGGGTCAGCATGGTTTGTTTTGGTGTTGCGCCTTGGTTTCTAGAACTGTCAATTACTTTTATAAATATTAAGGCCGTCAAATAATTTGGTGTTTTTTTTTTGGATAAACGATTTAATTGAGAAATTGTAATGTAATGCAAAAATGGGTAATATACCTAAGGAAAGGGTCATACACCACTGGCAAAGACCTAAAACAAAGAAGCACATTTGTTTGAGTGAGTTGTTACAAAAATAATGACAGTATGGACAGTCAACTTGGCAAAAAGACCTTCAGGTAAGAACTGGTTTAAATGTGACCTGATACAGACCAGAAAGGCTGTGGGTGAGGCATGTCAGGCATCTACTCCAAGCATTGCTCACACTTGTGAACCGATTTCAGACCAAAAATATATTAGTGCAGCAATTGTACGCCAAACCCGAGGTACGGCACTCAGTGCGCCTTTGAGGGTCACGGAACGTTTTTGGTACCGTGCAAAAATGTAGTGTCATGAGTTAGGACTGATAATCCTAACTATGTCATGAGTTAGGACTGATAATCCTAACTATGTCATGGGTTAGGACAGATTTGTAACATTGCTCAAGCACCTTAAAATGTGCTAAAAACCTCTATCCTCAACAAAAGCAACTATGGCCACATATACGCAGCAATACACCCATTGCACTTGCCATTTATTTTGTCCTTTTAGACTGATGACTAGAATTGCTTGAATTCATTAGGGAGACAAAGTTGTTTTTTTTGTGTTTCTGTGTTGCCCGGGGGACATTGATAGTGGGGTGACATGGGCGTAGATTTGTCAACATGTTTGAGGTGTTAGCAGCTGCGTGGGCTCATTTCGTCAAGCAGTGTGTTTTATGTCACAAGCCTTTCGTCAAGCAGTGTGTTTTAATGTTTTATCAACACCTGTCTCCATAACCGTGGTAGTCTGGAATTCCAAAATGTTGCCAAGCTGTGGATTTAAACAAAGCTGGTGGGTGTAGAAATAACTGTTCCTCCTCGAGTTTGGCTCACAAAACAACAGCTTATTAGGTAAGCACGACTCTAGATTTCTCTCATAGTCTTATTCCAATTTCTTGAAACAATAGAAGTTATCAACACAAAACCAACTCTCAACGTCCAGATGCCGGAACTCAGGTTGCTTGAGAAGATGGTTTTGATATCATTAAAATAATAGTTCTTTAATTCTGCCTATATTTTAATGAGCGTCCTATGCTTTTCCAACTTAAACTAATAAACCGTAATTGCCTATGCCTGTATTAATTAGCCACATTTGCATAATTAACATTAACTTTAAAACAACTGTTAAAGCTGCAGGGACTAAACCAACATTGTTTTACATGATTTGGCTATCACTGTAAAGTCTAAACTTTTAATGTAAACAAGCTCGCAAGCCTACCGCATTTACTTCTGTAAATGTTTTTTGTAGTTATTATTTCACTTACATGACATGAGCAAAGGCTCTCGTTTAAACAGAATAGCCTTATTAGTAGTAAGGCTGTCTATGGAGATGTTAGAAAAGGTCAACTTTAAAACCCTTGATTGACATTTATCACAAAATGTATGTGGCATGTACTACATTGTGTTGGGGTTCCCCAATATTGAGTTTTCACTGTGACAGAACATTTGTTTTATTTGTATAATCGTCATTTCACAAAGTTCAATCAAGTCACTTGTCAAGTCACTAGACCGGGGGAGAGAAATTGATTCAAAACATGGTTGTCCCCCATGAATATTGCACCCCCGAAATCAGCCAATCGGTGTATTTTGTAAATGCTGGATCTCTGATAAGACGCCTGATTCAGCCAAGTTTAGTCTAAATTGTACCAGCGGTGCCTTGAGGTTGCATGGTACTCCCTGAGCATATGTGCTCTCATCTCTTGAACAGAACTATTAATACACCACTATCCTTTACTGATTTTATAGCCATTTGCAAGACCACACCCACATGAATGTTCATTGGTCAATAGCGGACACACAAGTTCTAGGTTTGTCCACAAGTATTTCATTTGAAGTTTTTGTGCAGATCGTTCTTTTTGTGCATGCGGTGTGGGGATTTAATAATATTTAAATGGTGAATGCACCTTCATGGCACCTATTATGGGTCCCTTACGCAAAATTGGACTTTTGTCGAGTGGTGACCAAACTGTATGATCTTAAGTCAAACTGGGTGACCTTGCATAGTTTGCTTATTCAATCACTTGCAATAGATCCAACACCAGGCCAATTAACATGGTTTTGTAAATCCTGAATATCTGTGGCATCATTCACCCGAAGGTTTTCACAAATGCACATTGATCGGAAACAGCTGCTAGTGCTGCGCTTATGTAAGCATGACGTTGGTTCTACTCTTACCAGGATTCTTATGTTCCTCCTATAGGAGCAGCACGCTAATCATGTGACTCCCACTGCCTTGTATGGCTAGTGGTAGTAATTCTGTTCTTGTATTTGCATTGCTGGTAACAGGATTCTTCTCAAGCCTCTCGTAGACACTGAAGGAGCAGCATGCTTGGTATGTGGCTGGTAGAGTTATTGAGGCAGTGGCTGTGAGGGGATCAGCAGTTGGACATGGCGGTGCTGCATTGGACTGAGTCTCTAAATAGCCCCAGCTGCTTGGAAACTGACAAGACAGCTAGCCTGACTGATGGCTCTGGATCCGAAAACCACTGGCCTTGGAATAGCAGGGTGCTACTGTGTGCGATAATGATTGGCGTGGGGGCACTG
The DNA here is from genome assembly GCA_016801175.1 of Esox masquinongy. NCBI lineage: Eukaryota > Metazoa > Chordata > Actinopteri > Esociformes > Esocidae > Esox > Esox masquinongy. The sequence goes on from JACXGI010015017.1 coordinate 8,086, forward strand.
ACGCATTGCCACACACACGCCAGACTGCTGCGACTACCCCCCTGGAAGTATTCTTAACCTCCAGTGACCTGGAATGTCAGCTTCTGCTAAGATTGATTGGAACAAGGCCTTGAGATGGATGAGTGATGGTATAGAAGAGCGGTTTCTATTGTATTTTAGAATGTTTTTTTTATAAACATGGTTACATTGCTGGCTGTAAAATTTTGTTTAAAAGTTTAAAGGGCAATATTTTTGCAATTCCGTCTGCCCTATTAGAAGGGTGCCATTATTTCAATATTTTTATTCTGGAGGAGCTGAGGCAGGGGTACTGTCACACCACACACATCCCTTCTTCTGCAAGTGTAACTCCCTATGAGAAGAGCTCACCAAGACATAAAGAAATGACAGCCAATCACATTATGTAGCCAAAGATGTGCTTTAAACCACGTGAAAAGGACCTGTTAATTGTTTATCATATCACAAGTCAAATCACAATCACAATGTCTACCAAAAAAAAAATATACACTTTTTTTTTTGTCTATATCATGCAGTCCTACTCTTAGGCAATCCACTCAGATCCAACCGAGGGCAGCCGAAAGGGTTCGGAGGTTGTGATTGGTAATTTTGGCAAAAGCCGGAACCTCTCTGAAAAAGAAAATAGGTTTAAATATTCATATACTACCTGGGCTTGTCACGTGAAATGCATTTTTTTTTTGTCAGAACACATTTTTAATGTCCTAAAAAACATGACATGTGTAATCTATCCTCAGGTGCAGCTATGGCTGGCAAGGCCAGTTCTGTGACGAATGTGTCCCGTACCCCGGCTGTGTCCACGGGACTTGTGTCATCCCCTGGCACTGTAGCTGCGAGCGTAACTGGGGAGGACTGCTGTGTGACAAAGGTAAGGCCTAGACATGTATGCATACAGTACACATTTGTAATCACATGGTCATTTTGTAGGTGAAATCCTATCCCTTCAACCTGTTAGTCCAATCTAGATAGCTTACCATCCTTTTCCGTTTGGAATTTTGGTGTTGAAATGTGACAACAGTATACTTGATGTACATTGTCCTGATATGAATGTAACAGAAAGGTGTTTAAACTAGCATGAAAGAATTTAAACTAGCATGACTAGTTTGGGTGAATGAGAATGAAAATTGTCCAATAAAGACAGTGTAATTTAATGTTTTTTTTAATTAATAGTTAAGATTAATAACAAAAAAAGCAGTTTATTATACTAAAACATTTTTACATTACTTTAGTAGTCTTTTATTTCAGCCATTTTTATCTGCAGACTATTCAGATCGCAATTGACTACAGAAGATTATACAATGAATATTGATTCAATTATTTTAATCGTTTTCAGGACTAATAAAAATACTTAAGACTGTTATTGGTGCATGGTGTCAGCCTCACAGCCAATAGGAGTTTGGCGTCAGGCTCTTATTGGAGTGGCCTCAGAAACACCTGATCTCCCTCGGCCCTCTCACTGAATGCTCTCTGGGATGAGAGGAGACCCAGAATTCCCTAGTGGGGCCTGTTACCTGTTTATTTATTTAACATTTTTTTGGGAGGAAGGAACAGAACAGCCTCATGGTTCTATACTGTATATAGTCCCACATAAGTGAATAGGTTTTCGTGAACAATGGCACCATTTTTTCTTTAATGTAGTAATATTTTTTTTACAGTAAAATCCACAAAATTACACACGAGAAGAATCTTATGTAAGATTAATACCTAATAAAATGTAGAAATATGCAAATAAAACATTTTTGAAAGCTAAGAAACAATCATAGAGTCATCACAATCTTATTTTTCTTCAAGCAGTATCTCCAGCCAAGCTCTAAATTAATGAAGGGTGCAAGGCCTTCAATCCTGAGCATCTTATTTCCCTTCTTTACAGGAAGAAATGTGAAAGCAGAAGGCACTACAGAAGCTATCGTTTGCATATCAAGTACTGACCAATACTGAGTTCTTGTGCTATAAGTAATAGTTTTAACTTTCAAAATCAAAGACAGCCTGCATTCCTGTAGCGAGAGGCAAACATACAGTAGGCAGACTTGTACCATACTATTAAACTCTTTTAAATTTTATAAAGCAGCTTGTGTTGGTTAAGATAACCCAACAAAGGCTAGAGGAATAGAAGGCTTGTGACTGGTTAGCTAGGAGGAAGCAAGAGAATCGTCTGCGAGATGTGTATGACTGGAGGCCGAGCCAGAGCGGATACTGCCTGCCTGCCCAGACTCCCACGCAGCTCACCAGCTGTTGTAAGCTGAGTGTGGCGGGTGTAGTGTGAACCTCCCACTGCTGAACAGAACTGCTCTGATCATTCAGTGCCGCTAATATTATTCGTAACATCATAATATCATTTTTATTACAAAAGTCAGAGACGTTTGTAATAAAAATGATATTGGTTGAGAAGGCGATTCCGAGTCACTGAGAAGGCGATTCCGAGTCACTGATCCTAAATCTAAAGTCTCGACATAGACGTTAAGTGAGACCTGAGTGCTGGACTCGGAGTAGTGCTGGTACTACAACCCTGCTATCGGGATGACTTGGATTTTGCTTTCTCAGCCTGTGTTTGTTTATTGTCTGCGTGTCTGCGTCTGCCCAGATCTGAACTACTGTGGTAGACACCAGCCGTGCGTGAACGGAGGCACCTGCATGAACACTGAGCCGGATGAGTACCACTGCACCTGTCCAGATGGCTACTCTGGCGAGACCTGCGAGATAGGTTAGAAAGACGTCAAATACTGGCTGCTACTAAAGACCTAGCTCCATTGCTACTTCCTACCCCCTTCCCATAGTTCCTAGCTCCAAGCTAGAAGAAGTATCTTATTGTGTTTCACAGATACTTTGGGTGGGCTTAAAGGCCCAATTCCATTGTTCCATCCCCCCTTTCCCTGGTTGCTAGTTGCCATCTGTTTTCAAAGATACCCCATGCGGCCCATTTTCCATTTCAACCCCTTGAGGACTTTTCCCAGATGTGGACTGGTTCATCCTGACACTTGTTAATTGACGTGTTGATGTGTTCTCCAGCTGAGCACGCTTGTGTTTCCAACCCTTGTGCCAACGGTGGCACGTGCCGCCAGGTCCTGTCCGGATTTGAGTGCCAATGCCCGCCGGGATGGGAAGGGCCTACCTGTGCCAATGGTAAGAAACGACTTTTTTTGTTTTGTCTCATTTCTTATCGAATCCATCTAACCGATAAGTCTTTCCCTTCCATTGTAGAGCTTGTATTTCCCTGTAAACACTTGGAACAGGGTACATGCCTATCTATCTAGCCCATGCCCTGTTCTACCCCTACTACTTCTTTCTTTTAACCCCCTCCTCACCTCCTAGAAGGGTATTGCTGCCGTATAGTCTGTCTGTGTTCTTATTGGGGGCACAGCATCATAGGGGACGGGATTAGACACACGACTGATAACCATCAGACAGAAGACGCCAAGAGGTTGGGGGATTTGCATAATTGTGGAAGTTGCTCTTCGTCTTACACACACTCCAACATACACGCCTTGTGTGGCACTCAGAAAAGGTTGAAACCGACGCCATTTACACACACACACACACACACACTAATTTGTTCTGTCACTCTCCAGCAATGATTCCCTCTGACTTACAAACACAATCCAGCAGCTGCCACATTTGTTGGGTCATTCTAGTAACCAGTGACACTATACTGGAGTTTGACCTAGAAATAGTGTGACTGTATAATTCCAGAAGTGCTGTGTGTGCTTGTGTATTTTTCATAATGCCTGAACCAGAAGTGTAAGGATAGGGCTTTAACAGCAGCTAATCTGCCGGGCCCTGGATTACGCCAGCCACTAATCGGGTTATGCTACCATGACTGTCGTCTTCTCTCTCTTGCTTTCTCTTTCATCCTCTCCCTTTCTCTTTTCTTCCCCTGCATCTGTGACTCCCCCGTAACCATCTCATTCAGCTCTCCCACGCGTTTCCACGCTCTTTCTGGCACGCGCTCTTTCTGGCACGCGCTCTTTCTGGCACGCGCTCTTTCTGGCACGCGCTCTTTCTGGCACGCGCTCTTTCTGGCACGCGCTCTTTCTGGCACGCGTCTCTCACACACATCCGCGCACACGCACGCGCTTGTTTGATCTCTCACAGAAATGCGCGCACACGCACGCGCTTGTTTGATCTCTCACAGAAATGCGCGCACACGCACGCGCTTGCTCGATCTCTCACAGAAATGCGCGCACACGCACGCGCTTGCTCGATCCCTCAGACATGCGCACGCACGTGCTTGCTCGATCCCTCAGACATGCGCACGCACGCGCTTGCTCGATCCCTCAGACATGCGACCGCACACGCTTCCTCTGTCTCTCACAAACATGCACACGCATACACTCGCTTTATCCCTCTCGCACACGTACCTTTGCGCGCCCGCACTCGCTCTCTTTCTCACTCACGCACTTAGCAAAGCAACTGAGTGCCTATGTTTTTTTTATATGATCGTTTCGGGAATTAAATCAATAACCTTGTTTTTACAGCACTGATCAAACCACACGACACACACTGTTCATAGAAAATATTTGTGACTGAGTACTTTGGAGTTTATTCTTTGAGTAACAAATGAGGGGGTGTTTTGTGAATTTGATGTGTGTTTCTGGTTTTACTTAGACATGGACGAATGTGCATCCAGTCCTTGTGCCCATGGTGGGACATGCATTGATTTGGACAACGGGTTTGAGTGTCTGTGCTCGCCAGAGTGGGGAGGGAAGACCTGCCAGATTGGTAAGACCACCAGATCACTCACTCTCACTTTCACTCTCACACACTCTCAAGGGCAAAAGAAAGGATCAAAGATCGAGCTATTCAATACACAGCTGAAAAACAAGCTCGACAGATAGGCATTTGATGGCGCTACGTGGGGAAAAAATACATCGGCTCATTGGATACAGAGTTCTTTTTCAGCAGCTCGGGCTGTATGGCAGAATAACGTGACACAAAACGCTAAATGTTGCCCAGTCTCATGTATAGACTGTCTTGCTTGTGCAGTATCTGCACTGCAGACTGAGACACTTTTGTAATATTTTGTTATATTAATTCAAAATGAGACAGGGTATGTTATGTCCAATCATTTGGAGGTGAAATGATAAAAAAGAGTTTCCACTTTGAAACCTCTATCTGTCAGGGTCTAATGTCTAAAGTTCCTTCTCCTTACCAGGTACTGCTATAATATGTGGGCATAGAGTTAGATGTGAAAATCAGCAGGATCTCACTCCTCTAACATTAGGTAATGTCATTTTCACAGGGTTTTGTAGGCGTACGGAAGGTGTAGAGATGATTATTTTTCTTACATAAATGAGCATTAATCAGTTACTGTTTAAAGCGTTTTTGTTGTTTTTGCCAGCCTTTAAACTCATTTCTTGTGCCGACCACTAATATTAAGTGATTTGGGCCAGCTATCCCTTTAAGTACAACCTTTCATTGATCAGTGGAGAGTACTGTCCTGTGACAATTAGCAATTATACATCCATCATATTACTGGAAATACAGTCATGCCCAATCATATTGCTCCCAGTGACATTGCTGGAATGAAATGTGTGCCTCCAACCAAATGAAAATAATCAATGGTATTGTGTGTGCGTGCGAGCGTGCATTTCCTTCCTCCCCATTGAGCCTGCATGTTTGTGCACATGCTCTTCCTTCCAGCCTATTGAGTCTGCATTACTCATGTGGTCATTCTTCCACTGGGCCGCTCAGATGGCTACTGCCTGAAACACAATCCGGTTGCCTTCCGAGTACAGCAATGTACACCGGAAACCACTAGTCTCTGACCTCAGTGAAGCATGTCATGAGCGCTTTTGTCATTTACCAGAGTCCTGCTTCATGTTTTACATCTTTTAAAAAAAATATATTTTTATTTAAATGTCTTTGTTTTTTTTAACCTCATGGAAAGTGTACCATGCTATGAGGCAGATTATGACCACTAAACAAGTTTGGATAGGGGTGGGTACCTGAAACCCAGCCTGTGGTCTCCCCTGACAGGGCTGTAGCTGTAAGCCCTGGTCTCCCCTTACTATGTGGCTATTGGAAGTCAGGTTTCAGAGAAGACAGGTGTGCAAGCGGACTGGTCTTGTTCACCAGAAACGGCCCCCTACTGAATATTTAATGACCACCAGGGCTTTTCTTTATTTATTTTTTTTGGACTGGGGGTTCAAAAAGATCAGGGTCTCAGGTGTCACCTGCTGTTTTTGATAAGAAAGGCCAAGCCAAATTAGATGGATGGAGTTGAGGACCGCTAGAGGAGGAGGGAGTTGTCTGCAGATCTGTCAATTAAACCCCTTCAGCTAGACCCTGCAATAGATCTAGAGAATTGGATTGCTTCCAGCAATTTGGTAATAAATAAACTTGCTGTCCAATAGGCTGGGTTGAGTTTCTACCATATTTGCCTTTCAGGTCTACATGAGAGCATAGGGTCGATAGAAGATTCAGGGAGTGGAACCTCTTCTTTTGTGACTAAAATGGCTGCCTGGGTTGTTCTGAATTATTTTATTTGAATCCCCGCCATGAGATATTATAGCAAGAAAAACTGTAGATATTACAGACATAAGTATGAAAAGATTAAACCCGTTGCAGCCACCAAAGAGTATAGGCTTTACCAGAGTATTTTGCTTTACCGGTTTCGCCCAATTTCAACACAGACAAGTTTGTTATAACTGGGAGAGACTGGCAAGGAAGGTATGTTTGTTATAACTGGAAGACACTGACAAGTAATACATTGTTAATATATTTTGGTGAGATTGACAGGACTCTGTTGATATAACTGGGAGAGACTCATCCATAGATTCCTCTGTGCTTGTGTGATGGTGGAGGTACCTCATCCCTCTGTCTTTTATCCCTCTCTCCTTCTCTTTTCTGCTCGCCTGTTGACTCTGACGACTCCCTCTCTCCGTTTCCTGCCTCCACAGATGCAAATGAATGTGTGGGGAAGCCGTGTGTAAATGCTTACTCATGCAAAAACTTAATTGGTGGATATCACTGCGACTGCTTTCAAGGATGGTCTGGACAAAACTGTGACATCAGTCAGTATTGCTCTGCCCTTTAGTGTCGTCAACATCTCTCCTGTTATTGTCACTCCTACTGCTGATCCTACAACTGAACCTTTTTTCCTACTGCTCCTCGGTCTCCCTGCTTTGGGCAATGTCACATACACGTTTTAGCACTGACACTTTCACCTTCGGCTGAGTCTTTGTGACTTTCTAAACTCCACCGTCTCCCTATTTACAACTATGAAAAGCACCAATTTTGCAGCTTTTTTTGTTGCATGATGGGTATTTGTCTGCGGTTTAGTGCCTATAGAATGTCTACACCTCCTTGAACTTTTTCAAATGTTGTAATGTTCGTGTCCCAGAGTTTCATGCATTTAAATTAAAAATATACAAGTATCGACTGATCAGACAGGCTACCAGGAAGACCAATGACAACTTTGACAGCCCTACAAGCTTTTGTAACCAAGGCTGGTCAAAGTGTGCCTGTGACAACAGGATCCCAAGCACTCCACAAATGTCCTGAATTAGCTTAAATGCAAAGCATTAAGTCTGCCACAAACCCAACAAGGCACATCATCCAAACAACACCGTCCCATGTTGTAAAGCATGGTAGTGGCAGCATTATGGTTTGGGGATGTTTCTCATCGCCAGGGACTGACACTGGTTAGGATAACGGGGAAAGGGAATGAAGCAGAGTACAGAAAAGTCCTTGAGGAAAACCTCTGCAAGGTCCTTGAGGTTGCCCTCTGCAAGAAAGCTGAAGCTGGGATGGAAGTTCAAATTTTAGCATGACAACACAAAGCAAACTCATCCAATACTACAGTAGTGTTGCTAAGGAATAAAAAGAAAAATATTCCTGAGTGGCCCAGTTACAGTCCTTACAGTTACAGTAAGTGTTGAGGGAACCAAAATAAATTCATGGAACTGAGAAACATAGCAATGTGGAAAATGTTCAAGGGAGTGTATACTGTCAATAGGTATTGTATGCTTGCTTTGTTCATAATTTGATTAACCAATTTTTTAAAAATCTTTGATTAATTAATATTAATACCTGCATGCTGGATTTTCCTTGGTTCCAATGGTGGATCTATTTTGTCACTGTAGAACCTTTGTGTGTAACCATATTTGTTTTCTCCTACCTTAGATGTCAGTGGGTGCCACGGTCAATGTCTTAATGGAGCAACATGTGAGGTAGGTTTATCTGTGGCCACATGACCTGATTCCCAATTGAAAATAGTAGTACCTTTTATTTATTAATTTGTTAATATTTTACTTCATAGAATATTTTGTGTAGATAAGTCACAAAAAGCACAATTAAGTAAGTTGAAATCACACTCTGTGGAATACCAATAAAGGGGTCTACATCTGGTGAACAGTACTTTCTATTAGAATAATTTACTGCAGGGAGGAAAAATGAAATGACTGTCTACCAAAGCAAATTGCTCAGGTTTTGCATTCTAAAGTAGACCACACAAAATACTGACTTTATTAAAAATGTTGTTGATGTTTCTTTTTGTTCGTTTCTGGGTTATACAGTTTAGTGGGGAGTTTTCAAACAAACACTGATGTGATAAATAGCATTAAACCATTTTGTCAGGTGGCACAGTATATACGTGCATGTAATGCATTTTTTCCTCACTTTAGGAAGGGCCCAGGGCGTACCTCTGCCATTGCCTACCGGGCTTTGTGGGTACACACTGCGAGATCCAACGTAACAAGTGTGCCAGCGGGCCATGCCAGAACGGTGGGCGCTGTCACAGCATTTTGGATGGCTTTGTGTGTGAGTGCCTGGCCGAATTCTCTGGGGAACTGTGTGAGGTGAGTCTTAAAACATGTGCAGTATGTTAGTTTGGATTTTCCTAACAGAGTTGGTGAACAGTGGCGGTTATGGTGAAAACGGGTATTTGTTTTAACTGAATATGTACTTGTAGTTTTGATCCCCCAAACAGTTTTCGGGATGTTTTGTTCACGTTGCTGAGTCGTAACTTGTCATTGGTTGCATTGCAATATGAAGATTAGTATTATCATGTTATAAAGCACTCTGAAACACTCTAAAACAATGCACATTACTGTTTTCTTGATATTATGATAATTTCACTTCCAATTGGTTTGGAGAAATAAATAGACAGGAGAAGCTAGAAATATCCAATGAATCTCTCCAGGCAATAGCATTTTCGGTGGAATTTAAGTGTTTATTTAGTGTAGATCTTTTGATTAGCCTAGTGTAATGCAAGTCTTAAATGGCCTAAGTGACATGTTTAAAAGTTAAACAAGAATATAACTTCATATCATGTATTGTAAATTAAACATATTAGACTGGTATTACGCAGGTAAGGACAGTGTTCAAATTTTTTGAGAAGGGCATTGAATTTATAGGGCTTGTCCCAGCCTTTTGCCCTCAGACCGTGAGTTCTCATCCCTCAAATGGCCCGATTTGTTAAACTGAGTAGAATAAATAAATCTCTGCCCCATAATATACCTAAAATGAACAAGCATTTTTGTGAGTATGTGTGTGCCTGTAAACATGCATGTGCCTAAATGGTGATTGCGAGTGAGGCGAGGCACCCAGCTATAGTGTGACCCAGCTGGATTACCACACTGCTGACCTCAGGGCCTTTCATAGTGGTGAGAGGTTTGACCCCATGGTTTACGACACAGCGCAGACTGGAGCTTGTCTCTGTGCGTGTTGCTCTGATTAGCTTATGTCAAGCCTCACTGCTTACCTCCTCCCTCTTTATGTCTGTCTCTGTCTGTCTGTCTGTCTGTCTGTCTGTCTGTCTGTCTGTGTGTCTGTGTGTCTGTGTGTCTGTGTGTGTGTGGAGGTGATTATTTGTTTGTGAAACCTTTCTGCCATCAGTCACATATACAAACACACACTACACACACACATACATACACACCATATCCTTTGTCTGCTCAGTCGTGGCTACCATGGTGACAGCAAACACCAGGCTACCCCTCTTCCCCCAGCACCCCCTCCCTTCCCTTTCACACTG
>JACXGI010015018.1:0-18072 GCA_016801175.1 Esox masquinongy
CGGCCAATTAATCGGCTATCTGCTTTTTCCTGCTCCAAACTATCGTTCTTATATCGGCCTTTAAAAATCCAGTATCGGTCGACGTCTAGAGTCAACAGTTGATATGCTTAGCTGATGCCCCCACTTCCTTTGTACAGCAGTGTTTCCACATTCACTGAAAGTAATAGTTCAGTGTCCACAGTTACTCATTCAAGTGTATTTCTTTATTTTTCATAATTTCCATATTGGAGGATAATAGTGAAGACATCGAAACTATTGAAATATCACATGGAATCAAGTAGTAACCAAAACAAATGTTAAACTGCTCAAAATATATTGTGAAATGTTGGTATTGATTTTGAAAATAGGACTGATCATGCAAAAAAACTGTCTTTTATTTAAGGATAGTGATCATATGAAGCCATTTATTATCACATAGTTGTTTGGCTCCTTTTAAAATCATAATGATAACAGAAATCACCCCAATGGCCCTGATCAAAAGTTTACATACCCTTGAATGTTTGGCCTTGTTACAGACACACAAGGTGACACACACAGGTGAAAATGGCAATTAAAAGGTGAATTTCCCACAACTGTGGCTTTTTAAATTGCAATTAGTGTCTGTGTATAAACAGTCAATGAGTTTGTTAGCTCTCACTTGGATGCACTGAGCAGGCTAGATACTGAGCCATGGGAAGCAGAAAAGAAATGTCAAAAGACCTGCGTAACAAGGTAACGGAACTTTATAAAGATATAAAAAGATATCCAAAGCCTTGCAAATGCCAGTCAGTACTGTCCAATCACTTATTAAGAAGTGGAAAATTCGGGGATCTCTTGATACCAAGCCAAGGTCAGGTAGACCAAGAAAGATTTCAGCCAAAACTGCCAGAAGAATTGTTCGGGATACAAACAAAAACCAACAGGTAACCTCAGGAGAAATACAGGCTGCTCTGGAAAAAGACGGTCTGGTTGTTTCAAGGAGCGCAATACGACGATAGTTGAACAAAAATGAGCTGCATCGTCGAGTTGCAAGAAAGAAGCCTTTACTGCGCCAATGCCACAAAAAAGCCCGGTTACAATATGCCTGACAACACCTTGACACGCCTCACAGCTTCTGGCACACTGTAATTTGGAGTGACGAGACCAAAATAGAGCTTTATGGTCATAACCATACCTATCCAACAAACCGAAATTTGAGCACAACTGTATATTGATAGTTATTGTATCAATGTAATTCACGAATGACATTGATAGAAAAACAAATGTTTTTGTGCCATGAAATGAATTAGCTTTGGCAGTGCACAGCTCATCTTCAATCTCGCTAGTAATTACTAAATTCTTATGACTATTCCAATTAGTAAGTTACTAGATACTACTAAGCTTATTACTGGCATAATAAGCATTTAAAATGGCCAGTGGCAAAAGCCACACAGTTCATGGATTCTATTCGTGGTGGAGGTAAACTTAATGAATAACGTTAAGAAACGTTAGTCAGTTTACCACAATGCTTAATGGTAGCGACTGAGCAAATAGGGGCGTTGTGGTTAAAGACCCTGCCGCTCACTTGGGAGACCCGGGTTCGAATCCAGTGAGGGTAACAAGAATTACCACTTTTAATTGCGGGCCAGCTGAAATAGGCTTGCCTGGTTCCTTTTCTGGTTTAATAATATTACAAAAATTCCTTTAGGAATAGCTTTTTCAAAATAACATCTATTCATCTCAAATTGCATCAGTATATTTGCCATAACATTATCTAAGAGCCTCAAATTTGATTTTTCACAAATTATCAGGCATGGAGTTTTAGCTAATATCTTAAAGATTCCATTTGAAATATCTTTTTAAAATTTTGAGATATTATTCTCAAATTGCATTAGTGTATTCTACATGACATTTTTAAGAGCCTCAACATTGATTTTTCACATATTATCAAGCATAATTTTTTTTTTACTGATATTTCAACGTTTCCTATTGAAATAGCTTTTTCTAATTTTGAGATATCTCAACTTTGATATTTCACAAATTATCAAACATGGATTTTTTTAGTAATATTCTAAAGGTTCCTTTTGAAATAGCTTCAAATTTGTGACGGAATTCAGGAATGGGGTCCTATAGCAAAATTTGAATTAGGCTTTTTTTTACATTTTTACAAGGTCCAGATTCAGAGGTTTGTAATGGTATATAATACAATATTGTTTGATGAAGTGATGGGAAAGATATGCTGCATTAAAACCCTCCTCGGTCTGAATCTGCGGATGAAGCCCTCTGTGTACATTTGCATAAATATTAAAAGAACTATTATCAAATCATATGGTTTTTTTAGATAATATCTAGACATCTTCGTAAAGTGTTTCGTATATAGTTTGTGTTCCTATGGGGATCAGGGCCTGCATGAGGCAAAGTTAGATTTGCACCAAAACTGACCACTGCCAACTGAGTTCATAGTGTACATTTCTATAAATATCCAGAAAAGTAAATACTAGAATCATACTAGAATCGAAGCGATTGGTACATAGTTTGTGTTCCTATGGAGATCACAGCCTGCTTGAGTTGCACCAAAACCTGCCAACACTGACTGAGCCATATAGTGTACATGTCCATAAATAACCAGGACTGAACTGTAGTAACTACAATCGTACTTACCTAATATCCAGACCATTCCAACAAAGCGATCCATACGTAATTTGTGTTCCTATGGGGAAGACTCCACCACTCCAAGTAGACTCCACCAAAAATTGTCACCAACCAGAGCGCATAGTGTAGGCTACATTTCTATAAATATTCAGAAAAGTAATCACTAGAATCATCTTATATACGAAGCGTTCCGTATATAGTTTGTGTTCCTTTGGGGATGACACTTTGCGTGAGGGAAATAGTAGTGGCACCAAGTGACCACCGCTGACTGAGCGCATAGTGTACATTTACGTAAACATCCAGAAAATAGATCCCTAGAATCATACGGCTGACTTTAGCTAATATCTAGGCATTCTAGCGAAGAGATTGGTACAAAGTTTGTGTTCTTATGGTCATCACAGCCTGCGTGGTAGATTTGGACCAAAACCGCTCACCATTACGTGAGAGAATACAAGTCTTCCTTTGTTAGTGGTCGATTCCTTGATGCCCAAACACAAACGGCGCTTCTACTATGTCACAACACCTGGAAACATGACCTCTACGACATAGGAATGATGGGAAGGCATGGGGTCAATCCCATAGTGACGGAACACAACATGGCGCACGCCACTGGTCAATAATGGTGATTACCAATGTAGTTTTCGTTACGTTTATGCAAGATAGCTCATTGTTTTCAACCCAAAACGTTTTAGAACATATATTTGAACGTAACCAAGAGGCAGAGGAAGGTTATTCTGTCCAGGAAAAAGTTTTACTATGCGACGACAATGGCCATTCAGTTCAGACAGGCAACTGTGTGATGACCCATCCGGATTAGTAAGTATATCGCTATTTATGATCTATAGCACCGTATTACGTCGTTTGAATTACAAATATGATATAAAAATTTTCTTCTGTCAACATACTATGGGGATGTTCTTTGGTTTTTGGAAAAAATTTGGGTATCTTACTGATTTTATAACAAGAAGTAAATACAAACTGCGCTACGGGTCCTCTGCTGCTTTCTAGTGGCCGTTAGGTATAATCACAGGCCAGGGGAAGCAACCTGTTTTTATGGAAATTCAAAAAAAAAATAAGGGTTCCATATCAATGGTGTGGAACCCAACGTTTTTTGGGAACCCATATTTTTTGTTGTATTCATTGTATACCCACATAGCAGCTGACTCTGGACCAGATCCTCCTCCAAACTGGCAGATCCATATTACAGTCGCACACGTTTTATGGCTCCATTTGCACATTTGGGCTGCACACAGATTGGAGTGGGCGTGCCATTTGAACTGACAGTCAGTCAGCCGTATCAAAGCAGTTACGGGCCGGAACTATGTAAACGAGCGCGGGAATTGTCTGGAGAAGATGATCTTCCTCTATTGGAGAAGCAGCATAATGGACATCCAGTTCCAGCTCTTCAAAAAAGATAATGGTAAGGCAGAATGTATTGTGGTCAAACTGTTTTTAATGGTGTTTAATGCTTGTTAACATAATTTCATGTTTTGACTTCATAACTTAAGCTTGCCAATACCGTCCAAGGGAGGCATCTGCTTGCTTTTTAGCCGGGCTAGCTAGCTAGCTGAATAGATAATGAAAATCATGACAGAAACATATCTAGGTACATAACGGACATCTGAAATCAATAGTTTTTCTAGCGTGTAGCTTACGTTAACCAATATGAAACATTACAATTGAAGTGTACTCTCGGATATGTATCTAACTTTATATCCTCGTTAAGTTAAGAATGACATCTGCAATTCTAGCTACTGTCTTACTGTTAGCTAACGTTATGTTAACTGCTCACAGGAATGTATACTTGAGTTAGCTAGTCTCTTTCAGGTTCAATCAGCCGCCCCCCAACCAGTTATTGTTGCTAATGCTACTTTGTCCTTATTTTGACACAAATAATCCTTTTTAGAGACAACATGTAAAGGAGGCAACCTCCATTGACAAGCTCTGGATACAGACGGAGGGCCTGCTTTTCTCTAGAAAAACGACTCCATGACATTGCTGAAGACTGTGAGTTAAGATCAGAACCAGAACAGACTGTAGCAAACAGGGCAGGCCCCTGTCACAACACCAATGACAGCGACACTGATGGCAACAATGACTGTGACTCTAGCAACACTGATGGAAACAGTGACTGTGACTCCAGCAACACTGATGGAAACAGTGACTGTGACTCTAGCGACACTGATGGAAACAGTGACTGTGACTCTAGAGTCACTCCTCAGGTGGAGGATGGCAATTCAGATGGCTTTCACACAGACATAGAATGGGCAGAAGGAGAAATTGTTTCAGAGTCTGATGAAGAAGCTAAATTTCCAGATGAACATGTGTGCCTTTTGGATAGCTTGGCCAGTTGGGCTGTACAGTTCAGTGTTTCTTTAGTAGCAGTCACAGCCCTCCTTAGTTTGTTGAGGATGTACCACCCAGAACTGCCCAAAGATGCTAGGACTATCCTCTAAACACCAACAGAGTATAAAATCCAAGAAAAATGTGGTGGGTTGAATCATCATACCTTAACTCAACTGATTGACAATGTTGTTGATGGCCTAACATTCAGGCTGCAGATTAATATTGATGGCTTTCCACTGTTTAAAAGCAAAAATATTCAGTTGTGGCCTATTTTAGGACTTCTGTTAAGTGTTCCAATGAAGGAAGCTGTTCTTGGCCTTTTTTGTGGTAGAAAAAAAACAAATCCAGCTGAAGAATTTTTGAGTGACTTCACACATGACTACAGAGAGGATTTGATTTCATAGGGAAAAAAGTGTTCATTAAACTAGATTCTGTTATTTGTGATACCCCTGCTAGGGCATTTGTAAAAAAAACAAAAGCTAGAAATGCATATCATGGATGTGATAAATGTTCCCAGCCAGGTGTTTACATTAACAGACGAATGACATTCCCCATAAATGATTACATGTTACGGACTGACACATCATTTTCAGACAGAGCTGATGAGGACCATCACTATGAAGGACCTCATGGACTTTTTGGATTTAGATGTTGGTATGGTAATTCGGTTACATGCACCTTGTATGTTAGGTGTAATGCATCGATTGTTAAACATTGGGCTGAGGGGCCCATTGTTTAATGGGCTGAGGGGCCCATTAAAGTTCAGTTTGTCCTCTAGTCTAGTTGACAGGATTTCAGAAAGTCTAACTCAGATGCATAGGTACATACCAGTAGAGTTTGCAAGGAAACCAAGATCCCTCAGAGAGTTAGATTGTTGGAAAGCTACTGAGTTAAGACAATTTCTCTTGTATACAGGCCCTGTTGTTCTGGGACTATATGTAGACAGTAATTTATATAACTTCATGTTGTTATTTACTGGTATTTCCATCCTTGTCAGTACATAGCACTGCTCTGTGTATAATAATTATGCACAGACATTGCTCATGTTTGTATGTCATTTTGGGGAGCTGTACGGCAGAGATGCTTTTATGTATAATGTGCATTCTTTGGTCCACCTATCTGCAGATGCACAACTACATAACATCACTCAATCTGTGGAGGGAATTTATGTAGTATTTGAAGTTTTCAAAAGAATTGAAAAGTTCTTAAACTATCCCATGAGCTCTGATTTTCTCCAAATATTTATTGTCTCTCAACCAGCTGGGCCATTTAAGGTGGCTAAAGCATCAGAGATCTCTCATAAGTGTGTGCTCCTACCTTATAGAGATAGGTTTGTTGTCATGCCTTTCTTACATAGTGATAGGGCATAGTTGTGGTGGTGGGCAGAGGAAGCGCGGGTGGGGAGCTGAGTAGTGGGGGACCAAAAGACTAAAGACTGACTTAACACTGCTGAGACAAACAGAAATGAAGAAGAGCAGCTTGATGCGGTCCACTACTTTAGGTTCGTTGGTGAGTTCTCCCAGAAATGTAATTAATCAAAATAGAATATAAACTGTAAATAAACTATTCAGGAAACCAATATAATCTACTCGAGAGAATTTATTACAAGCTTGTAAGTGATACATCAGTTGTTACACAAAGTGTTCAGCAACGTATGACATCAGTGTACAACCTTAGTCCAAGACAAAAGTGTATGACAACCAAATACAGTTTAGGAATACTTTTGTAATGAAACATGAACCAACTCCAAGTTACCTCCACCTGACTTCTCCACTGACCATGGGTGTGTCTAGTCTTGGCTTAGGGCCTATCTGACCTAATTCAGCTCATCCATACCTGCCTAACCTCCATCCTGTGTGTCTGATCACATGCCACCACTGAACTGTCATACTATACAGATGTTTCTTTAGAGTCTCCATACAGGTTCTAAGGTCACCCTATCTTGAGCCATGAGTAGATCACTCTGTATTACAGTATGTTGTCAGGAAGTAAAGATTGAAATATGTCCCTAGTTGTTAAGAGTGGCTACTCATTACTAGTCTTGTGATTCTCAGGTCAGTCAATCCAAGTCCAACTATCCTGACTGATGAATCATCAAGATGTATCCTCTCACAAAATGTTCGTATGACACAACTGTTTTTTAGCTGGTTTGTTCATGTCTAGATAACTATATTCTAAGGCACAGAATAAATCAATTTCACTTAGTATATTATGAATTACAAGTGTAAGATTACATTATTATGAAAAATAACAAAAACAGTAATGTAACATTTACAAAATCTACATGCTTTACTCCACAAAGGGTTCTGGATACTTGTTGATTTTAATGATGTACAGTATCGCATAGTGAATTGTTTATCTTCATGATGTGTTAGAGGTCTCACAAACTACAGTAAGCATGCACTCAAAAGCAGACCTGCTGACAAAAGTGCAGAAAAAGACTTGTTCTGTACATTTATTTTTTGTGATGAGTAGCAGTCAGCGTGTTTAGCTTAGTCACAAACAGGTTCTAAAATTAACAGATGTATATGATAGTGGAATTTACTGAGGCCAAGACAGTAAATATAATATCGGAGGCTTGGTTTGAAGATGGTATGACCAAACTATAAGAATGATGAACGAATCAATAGGGCTGTCCAAAAACGGGAGGAACCAGGACCAGACTGGGGATTGTAGGATGTCCGAGTCCTCTCAAAAGCTGGTAAGGATCCATTCAACTCTCAGTCCTATTAAGTGTTAAGTTATCAAATATTTGTTTACAGGGTCAATTAACATTAGCAAAAAAAAAGATTAAGTGTCCCTTTACGATAAATTTTGAAGAAAGGAAATTGAGATTATTTTGCTTTTAATCACGATTAACTATGCACAGTCATGCGATTAAATATTTTTATCGATTGACAGACCTACTTTATAGTTAACAGTGATTGATTTTGGACATAGGGCTAGTTTATGAGAGTTTGCAGAGGTAGACTAATAATTCATCTTTTCTCAATTCTGATCAGGTGATTACCAATAGGCGAGAGAAAAACTGAGAGCCTCACTGATCTGCAGTACTTCAGAGTTGCAGACAGACCATGAGGAAGAAGTAACTACCAAAAGAAAAATTAAGCCAAGGTTTGGTATTTGCAGACATGTAACAAAATATACAATATTTAGACATTTACTTTAGGCAGATACAGGTATTGCAAAACTAACATTTTGTATTTTGCTGTTGATCGAATGGTAAAGAAAGCAATGGTTTTACATAAGCACAACACATATTTTGGACTGTTCTTTGGCTGTTTTATCCTGCAGTACTTTAGAAGTCAAACAGGGATTCCTTGTGCAGACTCAATGTTGACTGATTGAATATTTGGAGTGTCGGGTTAACAAAGATGTTCAAATGTTTTAAAGCTGCCTCTAGATGCAATTTTCTAATTGTCTCAAATATTTTTTTTTAACTTGGTCTTGCGGTGTTTTGCTTTTTTTGTTAGGGTCATTATTGGTGATACCGACTCTGACAGTGAGCCAGAGGAGGGGAACAAGAGGAGACGCACCAATTTCTCCTCCACTCCAGTGCCACATATTCCTTTACCTGCTCCTAACATGCCTTTTAAAGATTCTTGCCAGACCTCTTCAGGACCTCTGCCAGACCTGAGGCATACTGAATCACTTTTGCCGTGTTTCCACTGGTGCCAAACACTGGTGTTTTACCCTAAAGTCCAGACTTTTTTCTGTTTCCACTGACCAGTCAGCCACTAGGCTATGGCCGAGTAGCCCGGCTCTCACTTGGTGCCAAGCCCTGGACTTTAGGACTTAGGGCAGGGTTTGCGGATTGACGCGTGACGTGGTGTGAAAACGCAGCATGTTGTTCTATTTGATAGGCAATGTGTATCGTTTGCTTTAGGCTTCTTGTTATGGTTTTCATCCGATCTAACAAACAGATCCCTGATAAAATAAATAAAATAAAGCAATAGTACAGGGCAGCAAGACTCACAACGGAAAGAGTTGGAAGGGCCGAATGTGGTACGATGCCACTGACTCAATAGAAAACGCTGCATGTTGTGCTATTCGAATGGCAATGTATATCATTTGCTTAGTCTTTAGGCTTCTCGTAATGGTTTTCATCCGATCTAACAAACAGATCCCTGATAAAATAAAGAAAATGAAGCAACAATACAGGGGAAGCAAAGAGTCAGAACGGAAAGAGTTGGAACAACCGAATGTGGTATGAAACCACTGACTCAATATAAAAATGGAGCGCTGAGACCGAGACTTTGCCTGCAGACCCTATTACAACATAAAATTACCTCAGAATTCTCCCAAATCCTTCTATATCCTTCAAATATCACCAGTAAATATAAACATAATAAAAAAGATATTGTCACATATCTCCTCAGCTGCTGCACCACTTGTCGCCATCCCTCCTTGCATGCCTTTAAGTACTCCATACCAATTCTCTGCTGGACCTCTGCAATCTAAACGTGGTCATTACACAGGTAATACACTAAATTATTTTATAAAACTGTGCTTTTCAAAGTACTTTACTGATAGCAAAAACAAATTTTACCTCTCCCCAGCTCCAGTGCCACTTGTTCCTACCCCTATGTCTCGCATGCCCTCAAGTCCTATGTGCCAGATCTGTGCCACTCCTCTGTCAGATGATAACCAAGACTATTCCATCATCCCTACCTTCAGACTGGGGAAGATCGGCACTGGATCTGTTCCTGGCTCTGGTAAAATCCTTTCAGTCTATGATCAAATAAACTTATGTGAATAAGTTATGAAAATGTATTTGTACTTAGATAATGTGGTCTTTAGAACTACTTTACCCCATATATGATAGATATGTTTGAATAAAGGTGGGAAAAAACCTTTTATATAACAACACTTTTAATAGAATGTTTCTCAACTCTTTGTAGTGGCTCAGCTGCACATCCTAACTTTGCTGGAACATATCAAGGAGCAGCAAATGCAGCTTGCTGCTACTGTGAATAATATTGCTGCAAGAATGGGGACAGAAACTCCTGTGGCTGAGATGCCTCACAATATCAGTGTCCCACTGGCCACCATGTCTAAAGTGGAGGAGTTGGAGAAGTGGCTTAAAGATGCAAGGCATTCACAGGCTAAGCAAAACATGGTATGACCATTGTCTTTTTAAAATCACTTTTATGCTGTTCAGTCTATTGTGTAAGTAATGAACTACGTCTGGCAGTGTAGTTCTTATTAAAATTAAATTCAACGTTTCCATTTATTGGAAAATAAATATAAAATTGACATTGAACATGGTAGATCAAATGAGGTTTGAATAAGTGTGCGCACTAATTTTGAATGGTGATAAGGCCACTTTCACTGGAACTAACTGAAATACTTTTCTGTCTTGTCAGATTTCTGCTCTCGGTACTGTAGGAGGACAGAACATCAAAAGAGTAACATGGAATATACTGCCAAGGATCTTCTCGGATACAGTGGCCAAAAAAATTAACTGGAAAGGAGTCAATGGGAAAAAGTGCTTCAAAGAAATGCTCACAAGATGTTTGTTGATCAGTAAGTATTGTAGAATACAGTGTGGGCTTTTTGTTTTACTACTTCATAACAATGCTGTGTGAGGACCTTAAGGCAAAGCAGTACACGTACATAAAACCATGCTATTTTCAACACTCTGGATTACTCATTTTAAAGGAGCTGTATGTAGAAATTCACTGTGATTTATATTAAACCTTTTAATATGAAACCTGCAGGGAATATTGTAAATGAGTGTGTCAATATATTAAACTATCATAAATATTTTACACGTTGGCGCCATTCCCTATAAAAACAGCTCAGCTGGCCCGGCCTCAGGCTTCTGTTGTTTTTTGTTTACATTCACTATTTGAACACGCCCATTCCTTGCTCATCGTCCAATTAGGGAGGATTTTCTTTCAGTGTTTTGAATTCTGGTCATCATATTGTCTCAGTGAAATATAGCTCCTTTAAGTGTTAAAGTTGAGGTGCTATTTGAGCAAATACAGTAATTATTGAATCATTGAATCCTCTAAAGCAGTTATCAAAACAGTGGGCTATTAGCTGGGGTAAGTGGAAAATTGATGCAGTGATTCTCTCTCAACAGGGGCTGTAAGGAAGAACCAAGCGGCTAGCAGTGCTCCAGACAGTGAGATTGACGCATGCGCGATAAGATGGTTTAACCTGGTGTTTGACCAGGGAGGTGGGCGCAAAGATTGTGCCAAGGCTAAAGAGGTATTAACCACAGTAAATTTCATATAAAGCATTGTACTAGTATTTTGCAGCAACATTCATTTTGTGTTTTTAACTTAACAATTGTTTGTTTATAGGCATCACAAAATCCCACCGAATAACAGTGGCTGACCTCATAAAGGTACTGCATGCTCTACATATATTTTGAATTCATGATTACTGTTACGTCCCCACAACTGTGTTCTTGTGTCCTATGTCTCCTCTCTGTTTTTCCCGCTTCCCCTGTTGCTTTACCATTAGGTGTCCGCTACTGAATGGTCTTCGAGAGATGTGTGTTTTGTGGAGACGTCTTACTGTAGTTAATGTGTATTAATATGAATTGTAAACGTGATTTGATTTTCTAATAAATTGTTGACATCATACAAAAAAATCTTCATTTGATCTGGAGATGGCTGAGTGCCGGCCTAGATGCAAGGACGTTGGCCCAGGTCAGTTTTATAGATCTGGCCCAGAACTTAGGGTGGCTCTGGGCCACATCTGGGCCATGTGATTTTTGTTATCTGGGTTATTAATTTTATTCATTAGGTACAGCCTAAAACAATGTAATATGACAGTGAAGGCATGGGAGTAGCACAAATAGCCATTGAAACAAAACTTCATTCTGGTTTCAATAAAAGTTTGTCATACCATATCGCAGAAATGTTGTTTTGCAGTTGTAATTGCAGAACATTGTTTTTGCCTTTCCAACACATTAATTTTCTAAATAGTGTCCCAGAAGTCTGTTTTAATGTGTTTTTATTGTAGCTGAGGGGGTTGTGATTACCAGGATATTCAATACTTCATGATACCTGTTACAGAAATGAATACAGAACCCAGAATGTCCAAATAGTAAAATCTGGCCCGAAAATTGCTCGGCCTTGGAGGGTTAATTAAAGATTTTGGTCACTCCAAATTTAATCATTAAGAGAGAATATCCTGAAGTGTGATTTCATGGATTACATTGTTGGTAACAGAACATCCTGAAGTGTGATTTGGTGGATTACATCGTTGGAAAGTATTATCTTCTACAATAGACGGTGCTGTTCTGTGATTTATCACTGGCCAGGAAGGATTACTTATGGTGCGCATCCCCTTACATTGTAATGCCACTCAAACCATTAATGTTCGTGCATATTCCCGAGGTAAGGAGGATCCTAAAGTGTGCGATTTTATTTCATGAATGGATAGTTACGCGGCTGGATTATTTGAAAGAGAAAAGAGAACGCCAAATTGGTAAGTAAAGTAAAAGTTGAATGGTTTCTTTTCCTCCCTGTCTGCCTGTCTTGTATCGTGAACGAGCAAGGAGCTGGTAGTGTTGTGTTATATATTCTAGAATCAACGTTTGTGGGGAGAAATAAACTGAACCGATATGACTAGAATGCCACTTGTCAGCCTTGCTGTACAATCAGCTGTTCCAACGTTTACCCCGGGACCACAAGGTTTAGCCCATGTTTTCTAACCCTATCGCCAAAATAATGCGTTGAAGGTTTATTCATGGAGTGGAGAATTGCTTTCTGAGAAAAAACATCTCTGATGTAGTCTACAGTGAAAAACTGCCAGCACTCAACTCATGAAATCAAGGAAGAAAAAGTGCCATTCCTGCAGGTTTCAGCAAGTTAATTTAAAACTTTTTAATGCCACTTCGAATACATAAGACCTATTTGACATCACCCCACTCAAAAAAATACATAAGGACACCAAGTCGACTGAAGTAGGCTGCCAACCATTGTTACAGTAGAGCAGTTAGCACTGCTAACAATAACGCTACTGGCTGTACATCGTGCGAATGCTGTCTGTGATACAACCAAACAGAACTGAGAAATGCAGGGCATTTGTTGGAGGCTGCTCACAG
Source organism: Esox masquinongy (assembly GCA_016801175.1). Lineage (NCBI taxonomy): Eukaryota > Metazoa > Chordata > Actinopteri > Esociformes > Esocidae > Esox > Esox masquinongy. The sequence continues at coordinate 13,022 of JACXGI010015018.1, forward strand.
TGTTTTTATGGGATTCCACAGATTTTATTCATATAGTACCAAGTTTGAAAGACACACTCTTTAACAGATTTCAACCACAAAGCAAAGTTGCTGTTGTCCAACCACTTCTAATTGAATTTGCACTTTCCCATGGTACCTACAGGAAGTTTAACAGCCAATCTCTACTATATAGCTAAATTACCTAGCTTGGTACAAGGTAGCTATCTACCTTACGAACAACGGTGTTGGGAGAAAAGCAGCCAACCGTCACGAGTGTCTTGCTGACATCTAACATTCTGCCTGAAACCGTGGTTCCTCTCTAAGCGCGACCAGAGCTAAAATAGGTTCACAAACCACATTATTTTTTGCATCAACTCTTCACAATGCTAACAAAACTTAATAAATACTTTTTTAAGACCTTTAAAAAGAGGAAATATGACTATTTAAGTCTTTTCAAGGCCTTTTATTTAGATAAATAGACTAGATAGAAGATAATCACATGCACACAGATATTTTCAGCAAAAGCGCCCCTCAAATGATCAGAAATGGCCACATAGGGCCTGAAGTTGTGCAAGGCGTGCACTTGCAGCTATCCAAATTCTAACAACCATGCTTGCTAGCAAAACAGAGACAGTATGCTTTCGGCAGAGCAGCAGTTATCTTCAATCTAATGCATTAATAATGTCCTACTATAACCAACAACCTTATGCTCATAACTCACAAATAAAGCTGTCTTAAAGTTAACTTTAATTTAAATATAAATTATCTCAGTTACTATTATGGAAATTTACTGAGCTGATGTATTGATTAATTATACCATTGTATAGGAGAGTGAAAAATCACTAGCTACCTACTGTGTTGATAGTAAAGTACTGAGTTCATGTATTTAGACTGTAGGAAAATGCAAGATGTGCTAATACAGAGCTAAACTAATCAAAGGAACAAGCCTAGGCTGATTGAGACTATAGTCACGTGTTGCTCAAAGGTCAGTTATTTTGTGAGATGTTGTCCCACCTTCTTGTTCATACAAAAGGAGGTGTTTCTAAACTGTATGGCAGACAGACTGTCACTGATCTTGTGTTAGTGTCTTTCTGTCTCTATTTGCAAATATTAATAAACTGTATTTGTGTTGAAGAGTATTTTGATCTCTGCCTTACCTAGAAGGAGTTCTAATCGATGGAATTGCCATCACAGTTACACAATGACATTACCTTGACTTCGTGTATGCAGCCCCCGGCTCATTGCAAGGTGATGCACGTCCCACGTGACCGGTAGAGGCTGCGCAGCCATTGGCCACTATTTGAGCCAAGTTCTGCCGATAACAATAGTTTGTAAAACGTCATATTGGCGCCGATTAATCGGCCGAACAATTAATCAGTCGACCCCTAATTGACTCATCATGCAATCATCAAGAATACTAACTCTCATAGTACTGAGCCACTCACTCTGCAATTTCTCCGTCATTACCTCCAGGGCCATCAGCCAAGGGCATGTCCTAGACTATTGTTATGCGGCATCTTCTGCCTCAGCTCATGCAGTCAGTGTAGAATAACACGTTCTTGTAAATATGCTGTCAATTCACATGAGATGTACTGTAATGACAGATTATGGTAAAGATAGGTTTCCTATGAATTGACATACAAATTATTAACAGGATAAATAGCTAATTAGTATAACAATCCTTACCTAACTAGATAACTACCATAGTTGAATATATTTTCTTTTAGTCATTTTTCTATCAAACATGATAACTAGCTAGGCCATCATTAGGAAAATGTTAGCTAGCATTGCAGCCATTCATCTAAGTGGAGCTAATGGGTCCCAGTACAAATATGTTCCCTGTGAGGACATGGAGTTATCCACAATTTTTTAATTCTCTGTCAAATTGAATTGACTGGCATGAGCTTGCAAAGTTGCCTGGTTCAACACCGCCCCCGTGTGGTTGATAAAAAATTGCTTGCATTCACTTTTGCCGAAACATTGTCAACATATTTACCCAGCAGAATTTTAATACCATTATTCTTGTAGTAGTAGTGTGCATATTTGTTCAAAACCACACCCACGCACATGTTCATTGGTCAACAGCAGACATGTTTTTTGCCACATTTGCCTGGCTAATAGTGTGTTTGAAGACATCGGTCAATGCAGGCCCAGCTGCAGGATGAAATGACTGACGGGGCATTTTTCATAAATGAGGGGACATATCTAATTCATATATCATTTGCAGTGTTTATGGGGAAACAAAACTGAGGGGGTACAGATTCTATCTGGAGGGGCAATGCCCCGCCTCCTTTTGCCCCCCTGTGGGGCCGGGCCTGGGTCAATAGATGCCAAATGTCAATGTAAGTGGATATAGGACATTCAATGCTATAGGTGTAGCTTATGAAGCATTATTCACATATTCAAAATGGCATTAAAACCATAAGACCATAAAACCATAAGTGCAGAGCAAATGGGTCCCAATTACAATTATGTTCCTCGTGAGGAGGTGGACAAATCTGCCTCTTCTCAGGGCTCTATGGAATCTGAGCATTAATAATTACAATATGAATGTATGTTTCATTGGAAGTGAATGTGCCTAGATAATGAGAACAACAGAAACCTCTCAGTTTAGATTCTCTCTGTAGGTTGCGCTCTGATAACCACAGGAATGTTTACATTGACCATTTGGCATGGGGGTTACTGTCTTGGAAACCTGATCTTTGCTAGGTAAACACGCCCTTCAATGTATATATCAGCTTTTAACCAACATTACAGTGAGAAGAGATTGAGTGAGATGAGATTGAGGTTGTGTAAGGAAGACCAGGTCTGTAACCTCATGAACAAGACTATCTAATGCTGCAATAAATAATTGAATTACTCTCTCCCTTGACAACCGGGTATGCAATAATTATTTCAAACACTATACGAAACGGCTGATTTCTAACAGCATGCTGCCGCGACCGGATGGACAAGTTTTAACGATTCTACTGAACTTCGGCTGGAGAGCTCAGGGGCTTGATTTGCAATCGCGAGGTAGAAGTTGTTTTTCCTGATTACTGGTTGCTGAGAACAACTGAACAGTGAGTCGTAAAACTACGCCATATAACGAACTGTCAAGATTGCAAAAAGCGTTAGTTAGTCGAACAAGCCCTATGACGACCCGACTAGGCGGCGGTTTTTATCGCGTGGAATCTGTCCATGGGCATGGACAGTCCGTCTCAAATTAGTGGGACGTTGACCGGTGTGTTTCAGTGCTGAACTGTATTTCGTGTCGCCATAGTATGATGACACTGCATTTTTCTTTTGAGGATTAGAGTGCATTATTGTATTTTTCGGCGATTATACAGTGACTTGTACAAGTAAAAATATAATGCCGTCCAGTTGTACATATAAAACAAGAGGACTGCAGCCTCTGACGCGCATGATGCGTTCATGTTTAAATATCATGGCGCGAATAGGACACCATCAAGAATGAAAAGGATCATTCACAACGATGCCTGAAAAGGTTTTCCAACTAAACAAGAAGGATTCTGAGGAAGTCGTGAATGGGTCCAGACGAAGTTGGAACAAAGGAAAGTTAAGATGGCCCGGAAAGGACAACAGTCGAAAGGCGGGAAAGGAGACAAAGGAGACGATCAAAATGGACGAAGATTCATTCTGTTTGACCACCTGGCCGACCGACAGTAGTCTCAAGATTGAGTCTCTCTTATGGGATCCTGGTATCATGGACAATACTAGGAACTGACGTGAGCTTTCATAATCATTGATTCAGAGTTCTTAAATGTTTATTTCCTAAAATGTATCGTACCTAACCATTAAATGAAGCTGGAACTTATCAAGGAAACCTGATCACCTTCCTCGGTAATAGCCAAGCTTATTTAATTGAATATTACATTTAGTTTGAAAAGCACGTTGATGGTATATAGCATGTTGAATTGGCATTCGAAATAGCCTGTTTTGTTCTGTCATACTTGAACATGTTTTAATAGGTATTCAAGAAATAGCCTGTTTTGCTGTGCTTTGTCATGTTCACTATGTAATTTTGAATCAAACATATTTATTGCGTTGATGATAATGTTTAAAACCGTAAGCCCTCAAGGGGGATCTCACGACAATTTGGGTAGCCCTTAACCAAGGCCCACCGCATGGTAACCATCTGTTGCGTGCTGAGCTGTTCGCTAGCACATGTGGGTACATCTGAAACCTAGCGATGAATTAGAAATTGGTACAATGATGATTTTCTAATCTGGTAAAATAGTCTCATGGTTGTCTTACAAAAGGTTAAAATATTGTGTTTTCTCTCCTTATATATTGTATAAGTGGTAGAATGAAGAATCCACATGGTGATAGTCTTTAACGTTAAGGAGACACGCTGTGTCCCATGAGGACTGAATTTGAATCCAATATAGTCATAGCCTATAAAAGAGGGTAATACAGCTAAAGCGAGTTTACTCCCCACAAAAAAATTAGATGTTGTATTTTAAATGCTGAATTGAGTTTGGTTAAATAATATAGTTTATTTTATTTGTATTTACCAATGATAACTTGGATAATACTTGTGTTTTAAAACAGACGCCTGATACTCGTTAATGGAGTTTAAATTCTAAGATGGTAAATTGACTAATGAACAAATAGGGTATTGATGTAAGTGTTTAAAAACTATTATTAACTTCCTACATTGGAAAATTGGAAAACTAAAGGATGTTGATGGTAGAGCAGCTCACCCTGAAGCTATATCAGTTGATTATTTCCATATAAGTTTTATTCGGTCCGAGCTATTGAACATAATTCATGGAAAAATGCTTTATAAACGAGTAATCATTTTGTGGAAGATGGAAAATGTTCGCGATTTATTAAAATAAAAACTCCTCAGAGTCTGGTATAACAGTTGATTATTTCAAGTTTAATTACGTGGATCCACGGGAACAACCGTCACAACATCAACAGAGAATGAGTACAGAGACTAGCAGAGTAACGTCATGACAGATTGTTCTCCTTATGCATTTCAAGTTTCAAGCTTATATTCCCTTCCAACAGTACAGATGACGGAATTAGCATTTGCAGAATGTACATACAAGGAATAGTCGCCA
>JACXGI010015019.1:0-18070 GCA_016801175.1 Esox masquinongy
GGGGGGGGGGGGGGGGGGGTCAGTTTTCCTTCTCCACTGTATATCCTTGTTCATCTGAGTGTTCCGCATGCAGGTACCCTGTATGTGCATTTGTGTTTTTCCCCTCCTGCCGTTTCCCCAGGTGTCTCTTATGTTCCTGATTGTGCTCGTTGGTGTTTCCCACCTGGCAGTCATGAGTGCATCGCCTGACTGCTAAGGTGGACCAGTCAGTGGACACCCCTCCTAATTGCACCACCTGTTCCCGTTTTCCTGTACCCCATCACATCACACATCCCTGGTTTAAAAACCCAGTCATTTGGTTCTCCCAGAGAGACTCTTTTGATTTACCCCACATTGACATAGACACTCTTGAGATGCATACCTTTTTTGATAGACAGACACTTTGTTCATACATACATCACTTAGTTTAGCACATACATGTCACTTTGTCCTGTTTCATGTGAGTATGTATTGCTGTGGTGTTTTGTTTGGGGTTGTCTAGTCAATTGTTTGCTGTGTGCTGTTTAGTCCTTGTTCAACCTGTGTGTTTTTGTTTGTCCCTGTGTCCCTGGGAAAAGGGGTTTTTAGCAAGTCGCCCTTGGGCATACACAACCCGTAGAAAAACTTTGTCTAAAAACAGTAGTTAGAACTGAGTGGACCACCCACTGTATTTTTGTATTGGTTAGTAGTCAGATAAGCGGTTCTTGAGGCAGGCAAGTTCAGTTTAGGGGTGTTTGGACTATATTTCATTTCTGGGGTCCAGCTCAGCCCCTTTTCCCTCCCCTCTTTACCATGTGTTTATAATAAATGTTTTATGTTTGACGAGTTTAGTTAAAGCGGAGGTCATTAAAATTGTGTTAGACATTTTGTTGAAGGAGCAAGTGCTTGTGTTGCCATTGCCTGAAGGAGCAATTGTTGAAGGAGCATGTGCTTTCTAAATTTTCCTTGTCTCCTGCTCCATTAAAACTTAGATGGACATGCGGTCTTGGCCCACACCTCTGAGGTACCAGCAGGCTCAAAACACTCGTAGCTGTCCCTGTTCAAAGTCCTCCTGGTTGTGTTGCAGATCAAGGCGATACCTGACGATTCCAGCCGCCACTCCACTGACCATTCCTCCACCCCCAAGGTTGTCCCTGTCCTTGTCCATCTCGTCATGCTTCTGACCTGGATTATGTTTTGTAGACTCTGGACACAGCCCATATGCATTTATTAATTACTACAACAAGTACTCCTAAAACGTTCACCCGGCACAGCCCAAAGAGGACTGGTCATCCCTCCAAGTCTGGTTCCTCTCTATGTTTCTTTCTTAGTTTGGGTCCCTTTTAGGGAGTTTTTCCTAGACACTGTGCATCAACACTGTTGTTGCTTGCTCCTTGGGGTTTGAGGCTGGGTGTTTTGTAAAAGCGCTTTGTTACAACTGCTGATGTAAAAAGGGCTTTAGAAATACATTGGATTGATTAACTAATTGATTGATTGTTGTGCTATGTTGGGGATTTGTGTGAAAAAACGGTGCCATCATGATGGATTTGCGCAAGGGAATACAGTAGATGTAAGATACATACAGACACATCTCTAGGAGGTTTCAGGCTCTGAAATCCAGGTTGTAATTCTATCTCACATTGCTCTGCTGCGGTAGCTGATGAACTCCCAAAGACATTACCCGGAGACATTGCTTTCTGAATTTCGTCCAGCCTTCTGTCTGAGCCAGTAAGTGAGAAGATACATGCTGTTTCTTAAGGATACTGTGAATGAACTTAGGCGATCCAGCAGTATGAGGGATTATTGTTTTGGGCTATGTATACAAATGTTGAAAAGGGTACACCAAAGTCCCCGTAGATTACCCACTAATGAAATTCGTACTTGGCCGCTTTACACGCAGATCATCACGAGGCGCATAACAAACAGTTCTCCGTTTCTATACCTGTGTACCTATTTGCCAAGACTGAATTATTAATGAGTAATAAATTGCTCAACAGCCGAGGGATGAAAGAGAAGAAGGAGGCAGATCTGAATGACTGAAGAAAGCACCGTTGCAATTATTGTTATGATATGAAGTCCGTCTTCATTTAGTTCCAGGCATTTTGTTCCACGGGGATGCGCCTCACTTTTGACTATTATGCACGGGGATGACTGATTTGTTTCCATTGTTTAAGGTCAGAGTGTTCATTAAAATTGACAGGCTGACTTTGAGATACTTGAAGGCGTTGGCTGGTGCCTTGACCTTTATGAAAAAAGTCAGCATCTGTCCTGCCATTTGGGCCGTTAGCATGGACGCCACAATATAAACATTCTCAGATGGTCTCTCCGGCCTCTAAATCCCAGTAACAGTGCTGCAATTTTAAAAGAGGAACCAAGCATAACACGGTTTAGAGACATTGCAAGCCTATTCCAACTATTAAGAGGTTAATGGCAAAATAAAATAATAAATAAAAAAAAATCATAAAATATTCATACAATGATCATAAACAATAAATAGTAATGCATATTTCCGCAAAGGCCAAGGTAAATGGGGTCATACATTGCTGAGCTGGTATAATTATTATAGAAAAATATGAACATATGATATATAATTTATTTCCATATTCTATAGAAGTGGGAGAATTGGAATGTTTTTTTTCAAAATGTTACAAATCAATTTATAATGGACTTACCATATCATTTAAAATATGTAACTTTAAAATAAATATGATCATACTAGTGACAGTACAAAACTGACACCATTTTACAGACACTGATCTGCCCATGCGTTCTCTGAGCGACAGGCAGACCCCATTCAATCGCCTGCAGCCTCATCTCAACAGGGTCTCCTCTGTGACCAAGAGAAAGTGGTCTTGCTTCAACTTTACAAAATTATTTAGTATTTTTTCATGTTTACAGCTATGAATTCATGTGGGAACATCATAGTGAGATTAAACCACCATTGCCCCCGGCATTGCTGCGTCGCTCTGGGCCAGACAAAATTGGCTCTTTCTCCCCAAACTTGTATTAAGTGAAAACGAATATTGATGGCCAAGTCTTATTATTTCATTATTTTCCAATTAATTTAGTGCAACTAAATGACAGTTTTCCGATATGTCATTTCAAGTTCAGGAGTAAAGTAAACCGAATCTCTAAATAAAACAATTTCTCAAGCCAAAACTGACACAACACGATTACATTAAGACTTGATGTTTTAATTGTGCCATGTGCTGCCATGCTTTAATTGTCAGTCAAACACTTAAAAAAATTAGTTTGGTAAGGTTAGGCTAGCAAAATTCAGGCAAGTTTGGTTGCTTGAAACAAAGTTGCTGCTTGATTGTCACTTGCAACAGCAAACAACAAGCCATCTGAAACCTGGTTGCCATCATCATTTTCAACTTTTTACAATTTTCAAGCAACAGCTTGATTACAGCTTGATTAGCAACAAAAAAATTAAACAATTTTTTTGTTGTTACATTATTAGTTTGGAAATATGGCCAAAATGTTGTGACACCACGGCTGTCAGTGCCGGGAGAGTGGACGGATGAGACCATTACAGAACAGTAGCTACAGCATTGGCGCCAAGGTTTATGTAAATTCAAGCTTATCTCCCCCTACAACCTGTTCAACATGAACTGCACTTCCTATATTTTTTTTCTCCCAACAAAAGCCGTGACAGAAAACATCAAGGTCTTCGAGCGAATGACATAAGTGATTAATATGATATCAACGCCTACCACGGTTCCAACTGACTAGCATTTTCACAACTGTTAGTTGTGTGTGGTATCGCTTGACTGAAGGTGACTTCAGAATCCTCAACCCACTTGGCAGCTTTTATTTGACTGGCTTTTTGCATGCAATTTTAGTTAGCGTTTGAGATGCATTGTGGATCTGCATTGTTGACAGACATTTGGTCACACGCAATCTGCAGTTGCAGCTAAAACTGTTAAAGTTGTTTTATCTATCAACCTCCAGAGATGGCTCTTGATTGGCTGTGTAGTAGGGGTGGTGCCAAATGGGGGCAGGATTTTTATATCGACAGAAACATATTGTTGTTCCTGCATGCAATCAATTATTATTCAAATAAACTGTTAACTTAGTAATCTTTTGCTGCGTTAAAACTGTTGGGTAAGAATAAATAATACTGTGGCAGTGGCAGGCATGGGTCTAGCTCACGACAACTGCATTTCACCCTACATACTATACAGAAAAAAACAAAGATATGGCAGGTTGATAGAAAACATAACTAAATCAATAGCTACATTTCTGAAATGTTCAGCCACACAGCCATGCTTTCTTCCATTCCAGTAACAAGTATATTTTTTCCAAGTTATGAGTATATTGCTTTCCTCTGTCCTCTATAATTTGATTCTGCAGCTTGTCTTCTCCAACCTCTGTTTTTATAGTCCTGTGGTATCGCCGTGATGACAGTGACGGAGTGACTATATTGCTTGCTCTTTGGCGCCATCTAGGATATACCTGACACAGACAACTGCGTACCTTCAAGAATTCAGAGACCCGGTTGGTCATTTCAACACCCAAAAGAGGACCGTTAAAACTTTGCTATAAAAGTCATGTGACAAAATCCCTCACCCGTAGGCATGCAACTGATATGCAATGCCAGGACTGGGCGTTCTGGTGACATAGTGCGTTTAAAAAAAAAAAAACATATATATATATACACATATAATCATATATACATTTTAAACATTAAAACGTAAACAATTTTACCACACTTTTATCAGAGTTATGTTTTTCAAATTTTTTTTCAAGTAGTGGACGGGCCACCACTGAACCTGCCATGGCTGTCGTTGCCCTTCGCTCAGGCCGTGAAGCCCTGAAAATCACCACCATGGCCTTTGTGCCCCTGCTACTGTCAAAATCTTGCGGTCCCCAGTCGTTTTTTGCCGGACCGCGTAAGCGGAGCCGGCCTAGAAGAACGAATGTCACTGACTGACTGACTGACTGACTTGTTAAATAGCGTAGTGGTTAGGGACGCGGACTCCAGAATAACAGGTTCCGCGTTCGACTCCCGTAACAGTCAAAACGTGTTATGCCTGAGGTTCAGGACAGACAAAAACTTTGCTGGTTACAACACTATGTTGCTTTGTAATAGGAAGCCTAAAATAAAACAGTTCTGGTGGATATTAGGATTTGTTCAGGATAGACAAACACTTCGCTGGCAACACGATTCTCTTGTCTTTTCACTTGACAAAAAAGTGAGTTATCATCACCTATATTGATAGATACTGTATCAATGTCATTTACGAATGGCTAAAAAGCTGTTAAAATGGCCAGAGGCAAAAGCCATACAGTTCATAGATGCTATTTGTTGTGTAGGTAAACTTAATAAGAAACATTACTCAGTTTAACACAATGCTTAATGGCATCTAGCGACGTATTACTTGCTAATAAGCTTTTAAAACGGCCAGTGGCAAAAGTCATACTGTTATTGATACTATTTGTGGTGGAGGTAAACTTAATAAGAAACGTTACTCAGTTTAACACAATGGTTAATGGTTTCTAATGAAATATTCAAACTCGGCATGATGTTAATGCTTGGTTCATGACACAGTCTTTCACATGGGCGACCCGGGTTCGATTCTTGAGAGAGCCGCACATTTTATTGCGGACTAGGCTTGCCTGGTTTCTTGTTTGTTTGTAAGTTTGTTTGTAGTTCACAACTGAGAACAACCACAAGAACGGACCATATGCAGGTAAGCAAGCTAGCTAGTTATCGATATATATCGGACTTATTTAGTGCTCAACTGAATCAAACCTCTCGGTTTTGGAAGGTGCGTTCATGAGCAACTGGGAAGTGGGAAAGTTCTGCAAAGTCCTCCAAGAGAGAGAATACATTTTGAATGTATTCTGAATGCTTTTTGAATGCTATTCTAAATGCTTTTTGAGAGCTTGGAGAAGTAACATTAAGTTTGACGTCACTCGACATGGCAACGGTTGTGGTGAAAGATTAAAAAAACAAAATTACTTGGTCCACGCACAAATAAGTCACTATATTTGTTTATTTAGGTCGTAATAATTAGCGCAGGTTATTGTGATGTTAAAGCATACTTCACGGTTTACTTTTGCGTAACTGAGGTAATGTTAGCCTTCTGGCTAGCTAGCCTTAATGTTACTTAACTGTCAATACCGTTGCCTCTTTGTCTTCGTCATGTGAATGCATGGAATGAAACAAATTCCAGAATCTATAAAACATTCGAGGGAGGAGTAGACATAACTTCAAGGATTAAAACATGATAATTGAACTTTTTATGGGGAAAAACCATATCAGTTATAGTAAGTTATTATTCAAAGTATGATAATAAAAAAGTTAATAATGTGTTTTTTTTTTATTATCAGCAATTCAAGTTGTTTATTTGTAAGCTCCAAATCCTCCTATTTCACTCAAAGACCTTTGTGCCCTGGCATGTGGCCTTGGTGTCCTAAACATTTTTGAGACACCGAAGGCCAAATGGCCTTGCCCCTAAAATGACGAAGTTCCAAGCCTGGTTCAAACAGAAACAATTTAAAAACTTTGTTTAAGTAGTAAAAATATATTAAGGCTTAAGGTTGGGTAAAATAAATACAAGTGCACAGGAAAATGCCACTCACAGGCCATCCTCTACATGCCCATCCACAACGTCCCAACAGTCCGCAAGCCTACAAAAAGGTGATTTCATTGCCAGACATTTGCTTTAATAATACATTTTGTAGATTGTTATAATAAAAAAAAAACATATTGTACAGGTACGCTACTCTTTCTCTACCATCCTCACTGTCCCTCGGACCCTCAAGGTGTAATCTGAACTATGTCAGTCGCACAAGGTCTGAATCCAATATCACCATTGCTGTCCCAGTTTCGACAAAATGGAATCACAGCACCTACCGTAGACAGCCTGCACAGTGATGTATTGGAACCCCAGCATTTTTGGGTTTAACATCTACGGAAATGGTTGTAACATTTTAGCAACTGACTACTATTTAGAAACGTACCTCGATACGCGTCGGGATGTCACGCCGGCCGACCGAAGACTCGCTGTCATTGCCAGACCTCAGCCTAAATGACCAACTGAAAACCTACTCAAACATGAAAGGTGGATTTGCATGTGTGCAATGATGAGGGGTATTAACCTTGAAATCCCATAGGCACATACAGATGGAGAGCTGTAATGTAGCTGTCAAACTAAACACGTCCAATTATTGGAGTCGGCACTGGAGTCGGCCATAGTACAGTATTATGTGCACAAAACAATATTCAAAATGTTAATGGAACTGAGCGTTACCTTGTTACTCAATGGAACGTTCATGTGTTTATTTTGAGCTCATTCTTTTCTCTGCTTTTCTGTTGTCTGCTTCTAGCAGCACCAATGCACCAAGTAGAATTCTGTGTGTGTGCGTGTGTTAATATACCTCGCAAATGAAGGTGATTCTGAGCTTCTTTCAGTCTCTCTCGCTCTATCGCACAAATTTTCCTTGTGGCCTCTCAAATTTCACCATTACATCCCAAACAACATCCCTGAAACCCTCCTTTATTCCCGTCTCTGCCTTGCTTGACTCACACATTCTCTCTATCACCACAGCACCAACAGGGCACAGATCCCAGTCTGGGACCCTTAAACAAATCAGTGTAATCGTACAGGAATCTTTCAACTTTTTGCTGACAGACCAAAATGTTTGAACGAACCGCAAACTCTTGCTGCATCCCCATTCCCGGCGCCACTAGAAAACTGACAGCACCGTTATCGAATGGAGTTAAAGAAGATACAAGTGGAGAAAAGGAAAGTGTTACATAATGCCCAAAACCCATCGGGTACGAAAATAGCTTTATGGTGGTTATATGTTCCCATTGACTCATAAGGGACTTGTATACATCTCTTTTTGGTCTGTGTATTTTTAATGCAGCTGTTGTTCCTCTTTGTTGTTTTTATACGTGTCTCCCTGGGAAGGTGTAAGAGGGACAGCGCTACACTGCGTTGAACGCGCACTCCGTTTACACAGCACTGGAGACAAATCATTGTTCACCTCAGGCGGCCTGCCCAAAGCTCAGTAGTTCAATGCTGCTCTTTGTGAGAGGGAACGAGGGATCGAGAAAGACAGAGGGGGAAGAAGACCTATAAATCTGAATGTGAGTCAGCAGAGTGAGGACCCGAGAGAGAGAGAGAGAGAGAGGGACACGGAGAGGAAACGATTTTACCTCCAAAGCGTGCTCTCTGTTACACTGCCCAGATGAAAGTCGTAGAGTTTGGTCAGAATCAGGATCACCTGTAAAGAACACAGACATAACATGTGTTACAGGGATGTTATAAGCCACAGCATAAACAACCGCTTATTCTCTCAGGCAAGACGAGAAAGATAAGGCGGCACGCGTCCGTGCACTGGAAGAGTACCATCCTACGTATAACATACAGCAATTAAACAATGGCAACAGGTGTCTGCTGACATACTGAAATGGTACGAATGGCCTTTCTGCTCTATCATCAACACCATCAGTCGCAGCCTGTGTGCCACTTGAAACCCTCTCTCTAGGTCCGTGCCATGCCACACCTGGCCCCTGACAGGCTTGATCTTACTGTGTCTTCGTTCCCATTGCTTTGATTATAGGGGTTTGTACAGCTGAAAAAAGACAGAGAGACAGACAAGAGGTCTTTGATAACTCACCCAACGGGGCGATGAGTGAATCACGGAATCACAAGATGGCTGAGGCAGATGTAGAGACCCAGTGGCCAGTTTCGATATTCAAACGGAGGACCAGGGGACTCTATGGTTTATTTCTTATTTTTATTGACTCGGTGAAGCCAGAAATCCCATCCCTGAATCCCAAATGAACCGCTCCTCCCTAGGCACTTGTGTAGATCTGAAATGAATCGATTGCAACAGGTTTGGCAAAACAATTCCACCTAGCCAAATTGAAGTTAATACAATTCTGCTTCAACCTATCCAATTGTCTCAGATCTACAGGAGGTGCTACTGAGTAGAAAGGATCTAGGAGTTGACTTGTGATTCAGGGTAAGCTGATCTTAGCGTACAGGCTACTGACTAAACCAGGGCAGATGGGATTTGAAGATGAAAAGCAATACTGGAGAGACATTTATATAAACAGTGGCTCTAAAATAACTTTAACCATGATGCTCCCTGACGCCATTTCAAGGAAATGTATCACCTGATGTTTATTTAATTATTTGTACATTTATTTAGTTATGGAAATCCAGCTCTTAGCTGCCAGTGTTGTATACCATGACAATAAACTCAACCCAGAATAAAATACACAGCCAGATGGCCACAGCGTCATTAGCAGTTGACATTTCCACCTCTGAGTGGTGTTGTTAATTCGGAGGTTGACAGTGGAATTTGTTAAATAAATGCAAAAACATGTAAAAGAATGTCTGGGCTCGAGTCTTAATTATTTACCATTCATCACAATATGGATGACCCCAAAGTGAACACAAGGGACCTATGTTTTAAATAATGGATGCTATTTATATCACGTCAGTTGTTCGCTTTGTTTGCTAATATTATAAACTAAATGACTTGGGATTTGCATTAGCATACTCTCGTTAGCATCCTTCCCCCTGTAAGTGCAAAGCTTCTTTAGAGCAAGCCGACAAGCTCGACTTGAGTCACTTTGCTGCAATGTGATTTACTAGCTGTCTCTTCGCCCTGCCTGACTTCACTTGGAGATATGAATAAGGCAAATGCTAAATCAAGAAGGAAAAGGGGGTCACAAAGCTACAGCAATTGTTATCCTTACCCTTTGTGGTCCAAGTGTCCATATTTCCTGGCTTGGCTCAGATGACCTCAGTAACCTGTCTGGCCATTAACAGCCCAGAGGACTAACCTGGCCCTCGCAGGGTAGCCTCTGAGGCCACTGGCCTTGGGGCTCCTTTTCCTTCTAAATTTGTTAGCAGATGGTTCAGCCAAGCAAGATCGCACTGCCAGACAGGGCAATGTAGAGAAATTGAGAGAAACAGAGAAATAGAGAGGGAGGGAGAGGAAAAAAAAATCTTGTCATCCCAGCTAAGAACTTGTATTGTTTGTAGTGAAGTTTGTGTGTCTGTGTCTGTGTGTGTGTGCATGTGTGAAGGTTCCTGCAGGGTCCTTGTGTTGTCAGACAAACTTGGTCTGCTCGGCTAGATGGGCGCCACTACACAAACAGGGAGCAGTCCCCATCCATGACAGCACACATTTAAAATTCACATTGAATAACTGGGGCACCATCTGAAATCGCAGAGAATACTTTTGTCCTGTCAACTTACACTATACCACCTTCATAAAAACCTTAAACTCTGAGAATTCCCTGCTCGTCCAACCTCAAACAGAATACCAGCGGTGGAAAATACTCAACGTTGACAGCAACTAATTCTAACGTATTGTCAAGTTTGTTTACGTCACTCTGATCTTTGTTTGTCCTTTGTTTTGTTAAGTGAATGAAGTCAATGCAATATGGATGGAACAGACTGTAAACTACTAACTTTCACAAGGTAAGAACTCTCAAGTACACTCTCCCCTTTTTGAAACCCTCAATTGACCTGCAATTAATGGAAGAAAATGTCAGGTACTGCACTTTGAACACCCTTGTTGGCTCGCAATTAACCAACTGTGTCGAAAACATATTATTAGCATAACTAAATGTCCCATGTCCGTAAAGACTGATTCAAAGTGCCAAACACAATTTTAAATCTCGATTTAGCTCTGCGGTGTGCTAATGATAGGGCGCTAATGACTTTTTCGAGAAAACAGTTCATCTCTCCTCCAACCCAGTCAGAAGTTTAATTGTATTAGCCTTGCGAATTGCCAGTGTCTAGTGCCAGGGTCAATGCTATGTGAACCAGTAACAAGGACACTAAATTAAACATGGTCTTCAATAGAGAATACTGAATGAGTGTCTAGACAGTATGGCCAGATGGAAACGCCCAGCTAATCAGAAGGCCTGTGTGGTTAAGCATACATGCTGCTGATGACAATGTTGCATCATGTATCCATTACTGATAAAGAAGCTCTGTTGTAGAAAACGTTACCTTGTGCATGTTACATAAGAAAAAAGACCCAATAAAAACAAATATTGCATTATAACGAGAATCCTTAAGCCTGCATGTGTTTCTACCAAAAGACAATTCTTGTTCAAATGCAGCACTTCAGTACCTGTTCTACATGACTGCGCAACCACAGTCTCTACACCAAGCATAAGCCCCCATTTCATACATAGAGCTAAAATTCTGATCAGGCCTGCTGTACTTTAGCACCAGAGAAGACGGTGAGAGAAAGAGACAGAGAAAGATACAGAGGAGAGTGACCGAGAGACAGAGACACAGAGAGATACAGGAAGCGAGATAGGCTGTAGACACAGAGAGATACAGGAAGCGAGATAGGCTGTAGACTGTAGGCTGTAGAGGAAAAAGTCAGAGTGACAGAGACACAGACAGACTGAAAGCCTAGTCTAAATCCAAACAAGGCTTCAGAAAGCCTGCAAGGCAACCCTCACGGCAGATGACACCAAAATGGCAGTTGAATGAACACTGATCATTATCCAAAAGTGATTAAGCTCCTCTGCTTTTCAGTAACATGTCAGTAGCGGGCCAAGCAATTAATCCATCAAGTAGAGGGAGAGGCCTGCTAAGAAAGGGGAGGTGTGAGACGATGCTTGCATCTATCTATAGTGGGTGCGTGTCGTCATGTTTCAGTGTGTATGTGAGAGTTAGTGCTCCGATGTTCTCCGTTGTTGGAAAACAGGATCCCTTTTCATTTCACGATTGGCCTCGACTGACATGCGTGCAGCTATGGTGCTGGCACTAAGTGCATTAACTAAATGACCAACAACATGTTTTTGTATTCATCTGTCTGTTGGTCTGTCTGTCTGCTGTTGTGCGTGCGTGTCTATGTGGGAGTTTGAAAGTGTCTATATGTCCATCTGCATGGTGTGATTGGTTTACGTTGGGATAAAAAGCTCCTCTGCCTGTGTCCTCTGGTATCTCTGTAGTTTTTGTGTCTGCGGGGATCAGTGTGATTTCATCATCAAAGCCGACGCGCAGGCACGCACACACGCACACACACACACACACACAAGCCTAGTACAAATAGCAAAATGTCAGGCTTCCATAAAATAAATAATCGGAGGAACATGAAACAAAACTACAGCATCTGGATGTACACATGTGCCTGTGTTGAGGTATAGCATGTAGGAGAGTGAGTAGCTACATGATCTCCTGGTGTGTCCATGTCTAAGCCATGCAAAGAAAAGGGGAGAATCTCGCTGTTGAAGTGCCCCGTTGTTCTCCAGGTTTTTGCCGGCTCATTGAATATGGTGAGGAAATATCCCAAACACGTGACTGTACTGAGATGCTTCACACACTTCCTGAGTCGCTGTTTTAGTCCCTTCATGGCCAACTGCATCTTTCACACACATGCACACAAGCAAACACACACAAGCACGCAAGCAAAGCCCATAAAACAGATTCACAAATTCACAGACACACACAGACAGACAGACAGACACACACACACACACACACACACAAACGCGCAGGCACTCGCTCTCACATGTTCCTTCTCACTCTAACTCTCTCTTACACACTCACTCTCTCACTCAGTGATGTGAGCCATTTGGTCTTTCACCGATACAGCCCTTATCCTCTTTACTAAATCTTCATTGATTCTCCTCATTCACAGCAAAGAAAGATGGATACAGTATAGCAAGCACAAGGTTAACCTTAAAAATCATTATCTCTTTGAATACTTGTACTAAGAGCTTTTCCCTTGACTGTCAAGCGAAGCAAGTAGCTTAATAAGCAGAAGGAAAATATAACATGAGAGCCTTCTGGACTGAGCTTGCCAGTGTACAAGTGGAGCCCTGGACAAACCAGCCATGGTGTTGGGTAGCAAGAGGTAGTCAAGGTTTGCTTCTGTATTTTTCCCTCTCTCCCTCGTCTCCCTCCCTAACTTCTCACCTTTTCCTTTAACACTCACCTCTCTCTATCCATACCTCCTTCCTTCCTCTGCTCTTCCTCACTACACTATGAAGGGATTACCGTAAATTAGACAGTAGTTTACAGGCAGCATGGAAGCAAGTAAAATGTCATATAAAGTACTCCTTTGTAATGTGAATATAGTTTTAAAGCCGGGACAGAGTAATGTCAAACATACCGTAAAATTAAACATATTTTAATGTACAACAACACATAGCTATGTATGTATTTCACTGTCATTTTATTTATTTATTTTTTCCTGTAAATGAGCATGTGTTTGTAATTAAATTACTTGATAAAAGAAAAAAAATATTGTATTGTCTGGTGTAAAGTTACAGTGTCATCCATTATTGGTACAATATTATTTATGCTGTACACTCAAGGCATATGAAAATACGATTAAAAGGTGAAAATTAATAAATGATACAAAAGTATAGAATGTCAGCTTTTATTTCAGGGTGTATCAACACATCTGTTTTACCTACTATGAAAAACAGCCCTTTCCAGAATTCCATCCCAGATTTATATGTATTAAGTTTTGAGGCAATTCAACTCCAAGCAAATGTAAGAAGTGAAAAAGCTAGGATTGGCAGTTGTGTTGGCAGTGTCTTTTGGTTCATTGTCCTGTTGCATTGTGTAGCGCTGTCCAGTGGGTCTGGTGGCATTTTTGTACATTGGTTGCCAAGATGCTTCTGTACACTTCTGAAATCATTCTGCTGCCGCCATCAATCAGTCATTTGTTACATCATCAATAACGTTGATCAAGCCTGTTTCAAAGGCAGGTATGCATGCCTATGCCATGACAGTACCGCCACCATGCATGCCCATGCCATGACACTACCTCCAACATGCTACACAGATGAGGTGGTATGTTTTGGATCATCTGCAGTTCCTTTTTTCTCCACACTTTTGCCTTCCCATCACTTTAATAAAGGTTCACATTCATCTCATTATGTCCATTAAACTCTGTTCCAAAACTACTGGTGGATCTCTGTACTTTTTAGCAAATTATATTCTGGGGTTTCTGATTTTGGTGCTGATCAGAGGTTTGCATCTTGCAGTCTAGCCTTTTGTAATTCTGCTGACAGTAGATTACGACACATTCACCTCCATTCTGGAGGTTGTTGGTGATTTCAATGCCAATTTTAGGGTTGTTTTTCACAGCAATGGTCTTTTTTTCTCTCATCTACTGCTGTTGTTTTTCCTTTGCTGACCTGGTTGTTGCCGCTTGCTGAAGACAACAGTGGTTTCTTTCTTTTTCAGGACAATCCAAACTGTTGATTTGGCTATGCCCAACTTTTATGTTGTGGTTTTAATTGGTTTCTGCTTTCCTTTTAGCTTCAAAATCACTGTCTTTTCCTTCATAGACAGCTCCATAGTATTCATGTTGGAATGTGCCTACTGACACCAAATGCAGACTACAAAGGCAAAAACAAAGGATAGAACTGAGACTACACATTCACAGCTCTTTTATGTGTGAACAATCAATGAAACAGGAAACACCAGATCAATTAAAAACACCCGTGAGCCAAATGTTCCAATGCTAATGCTCAAATAAAATGGGGGAATGGTACTCTGGCAGAGCTGTTATCCTTAGTTGGTAAAACATATACACATGATTGGACACTGACACAAATTTTGTTATTTTATTTACCAAAAAATATTCAAGCTACAGTTAAATGTAGCTTTAATTTGACGGTATTCACATCCAAATTGGAGGAAGGGTTTAGGAATTACAGCTCTTTAATATGTAGCCCCCTCTTTTTCAAGGGACCAAAAGTAATTGACTCAGAAGCTGTTTCATGGACAGTTGTGGGCTATTCCTTCGTTATTTCTTCAATTAAGCAGGTAAAAGGTCTGGAGTTAATTCCAGGAGTGGCATTCGAATTTGGAAGCTGTTGCTGTGAACACACAACATGCAGTCAAAGAAGCTCTCAATGCAAGTGAAACAGGCTATACTTAGGCTGCAAAAAAAAAATCCATCAGGGAGATAGCAGGAACATTAGGAGTGGCCAAATCACCAGTTACAATGTGAGAAAAAAAATGCACTGGTGAGCTCTGCAACACAAGAAGGCCTGGATGTCCACAGAAGACAGCAGTGGTGGATGATCGTAGGATCCTTTCCGTGGAGAAGAAAAGCCCCTTCACAACATCCAGCCAAGTGAAGAACACTCTCCAGGAGGTAGGCATATCATTGTCCAAGTCTACCATAAAGAGAAGACTTCATGAGAGAAAACACAGAGGGGTCACCACAAGGTGCAAATCATTCATCATTCACAAGCCTCAGGAATAGAAATGTCAGATAATACTTTGCTAAAAAGCATCGATATAAGCCAGCCCGGTTCATTGGACAGATGAAACTAAGATCAACCTGTACCAGAATGATGGGAAGAAAAAAGTATGGAGAAGGCTTGGAACGTGATCCAAAGCACACCACGTTGTCTGTAAAACACAGTGGAAGCAGTGTGATGGCATGCGCATGCATGGCTTCCAGTGGCACTGGGTCACTAATGTTTATTGATCATGTGACAGAAAACAGAAGCAAAACCTAAGGCAGAAATACCCACAAACAAACAACAACTGAAGACAGCTGCAGTAAAGGCCTGGCAAACCATCACAAAGGAGGAAACCCAGAGTTTGGTGATGTCCATGTGTTCCAGACTTCAAGCAGTCATTGCCTGCAAAGGATTCTCGACAAAGTATTAAAAA
The DNA here is from genome assembly GCA_016801175.1 of Esox masquinongy. Lineage (NCBI taxonomy): Eukaryota > Metazoa > Chordata > Actinopteri > Esociformes > Esocidae > Esox > Esox masquinongy. The sequence continues at coordinate 15,606 of JACXGI010015019.1, forward strand.
CTAATATTTTTTTTTTATATGATTGTGTTAATTTTTTTTTTATATGATTGTGTTAATTTCGCCAATTACATCTGAGCCCCTGAAATAAGGGGACTGTGTATGAAAATGGTTGTAATTCCTAAACGTTTCATACTGTAAATATTTTTGTTCAACCCTTCAAAACCCAAGCTGAAAGTCTGTACTTCAATTGCCTCTCAGTTGTTTAATTTCAAATCCATTGTGATGGCGTACAGAGCCAAAATTATGAAAATTGTATCATTGTCCAAATATTTCCGGACCTAATTGTAAGTGCTGAAACAGACAAAAATTTATGGTGACATTCTGTACTTTTATATTAATCTTTAAACATATCTTCATATGCCTTGAGTGTAAAGCAAAAATTGTCCCAATTGTTCTGGAGGGAACTGTTTGTAACACTGTACGTAATGCTCTAAGTTGGTCACATCTCTCCACAGGAGATTGTTCCAGAATTATATGTGATATGCTCATTTATATTTTGGCAAATTGCAGTTGAGGTTGCTAACATCTCTTCGTTAGCAGTGGGTTTCTTACCATACGACCATCTTTCACTTATTTGGTGAAAGATGCTAGGAAACTGTCTGAAGGTCAGCCTGAACCTGTGTTGCAGTTGATCGAGGTACTTTCTACACCATTCAAAGAGTCCTTTTCCTGCAAACCTCCGTCAAATTCTCTCTTGCGGCCACATCCGATGAGGTTGGCTACAGTTTTAAGTCTTTAAACTTCTTCATAACATTAGGGGCTTGGCCTTGAGATTGTCTGTGCTTGGCTAAAATGTTGTCTGACCTCTGGTTGTTTATGCTGTGATTGTCTTTCTTTTCTCCATGCTCACAGCAGTACAGAGGGACACAACACAAGAAAATGTGTCACTTTCTCAATTCAAACTGGTTGAATGAGTGATTTTCAGATTATGAAGTCACTTGTATAAATGAATTGTTACTGTACTTACATTGATATGTTAATGTGGTGCTGCCCTGAATCAAAACTGATTTTTAACTTATGATAAGAAATAACTATTCTCCTAGCATGCTCTCTTCCAAAAGTGTATTTTGAATCGTTTTTTCCCCCCGTTGTTTCAGTTCAAATGGCTTGGATAGATTAGGGTCCCTTCACTTTGTTCTTAACCAGGGCTTTCATTATACAATTTCTCTGGTTCCTTTTCAATCAGAGAATTTGGTGAAACCTACATTCAGACCTATTGTGGCCCATAAACCAGGAACACTACAGTATTTGGGTGAAGCTAGACCTCAAAATCAGGATATGTGTAATGTTTTGCAAGAGTTTATAATGATAAGATTTGCACAGGAACTCACTTTATGAAGGTAACATATACCCCAAAGTCATACAATTCAAATCTGGATGCCAAGGGTCAATTGGTTTTACTAATGACTAAAAAAATCACATCAAATTCAAGTAACTCATCTCTCTCTCTCTCTCTCTCCCTCTCTCTCTTTCTCTTTATATATATATATATATATATATATATATATATATATATATATACAGGTGCTGGTCATATAATTACAATATCATCAAAAAGTTGATTTATTTCAGTAATTCCATTCAAAAAGTGAAACTTGTAAAATATATAAATTGGGAATGGGGAAGACTGCTGACTTGACAGCTGTCCAAAAGATGACCATTGACACCTTGCACAAGGAGGGCAAGACACAAAAGGTCATTGCTAAAGGGGCTGGCTGTTCACAGAGCTCTGTGTCCAAGCACATTAATAGAGAGGCGAAGGGAAGGAAAAGATGTGGTAGAAAAAAGTGTACTAGCAATAGGGATAACCGCACCCTGGAGAGGATTGTGAAACAAAACCCATTCAAAAATGTGGGGGAGATTCACAAAGAGTGGACTGCAGCTGGAGTCAGTGCTTCAAGAACCACCACGCACAGACGTATGCAAGACATGGGTTTCAGCTGTCAGATTCCTTGTGTCAAGCCACTCTTGAACAAGACACAGTGTCAGAAGCGTCTCGCCTGGGCTAAAGACAAAAAGGACTGGACTGCTGCTGAGTGGTCCAAAGCTATGTTCTCTGATGAAAGTAAATTTTGCATTTCCTTTGGAAATCAGGGTCCCAGAGTCTGGAGAAAGAGAGAAGAGGCACAGAATCCACGTTGCTTGAAGTCCAGTGTAAAGTTTCCACAGTCAGTGAGTTTGGGGAGCATGTCATCTGCTGGTGTTGGTCCACTGTGTTTTCTGAGGTCCAAGGTCAACGCAGCCGTCTACCAGAAAGTTTTAGAGGACTTCATGCTTCCTGCTGCTGACCAACTTTATGGAGATGCAGATTTCATTTTCCAACAGGACTTGGCACCTGCACACAGTGCCAAAGCTACCAGTACCTGGTTTAAGGACCATGGTATCCCTGTTCTTAATTGGCCAGCAAACTCGCCTGACCTTAACCCTATAGAAAATCTATGGGGTATTGTGAAGAGGAAGATGCG
>JACXGI010015020.1:0-18372 GCA_016801175.1 Esox masquinongy
GGGGAGATACAGGGAGTAGGGGGGAATTAGAGATGGGGAGATACAGGGAGTGGGGGAGAATTAGAGATGGGGAGATACAGGGAGTGGGAGAGATACAGGAAGTGAGGGGGAAAGAGTTTTTACAGGTCATAACGAAGTAAGATTATTGTCACAACATTTCCGTCTGTAACCCCAAAAAAACCCCCGCATCAAAGCGAGATCTTTGCCCATCACAACAGATTCACATGTCATTACTTGTCTGAGCATGTTATACCTAAAGGCTCCTGGAGCTGGTGGGGCCGGCCAGACAGTTGCAGGGAGGAAGTAGAAGGCTCGGCCTCTCCTCCCCAGCTCCGGAGGGTACACCCAGCCACCCTCCTGGATCTCACCGTGCCCCTCCACACTGGGCCGGACCATCTTGGAGGGGGCGGCCCTGGGCAGGCTGGAGCTGAGGCTGTTCAACACCTCTTCCAGGCTGGGCGCCTCCTGGGGGACGTTAATCTGGGCTTCCGCTTGGTGGGGCAAAGGGCTTGCACTCCGTGAGCGCTGCTGCTGCTGTCGGTGGACAATGTTCCCCAGGCCGGGGCCACTGCACTGGTCGTAGGTGCGTTTGCCCTGGGGAGAGGCAGAGCGAGCGCGGGGGTGGGCATTGGGGGGGCAGGAGCGCGGCCTCTGGGGCACGAGGAACGTCTCCTCCGTGATGCTGGTGCGAGGAGAGGTGCCGGGCGAGGAGTGGGTGGAGTATGGGTGGATGCCTTTGAGGCCTGGGAGGAGGTCCAGTGCTGGGTCCAAGCCCGTCGCACCCTCACCGCCGTTGGGTGATACACATGGCGAGGCCCAGGGCTCGGACAGCCAGCCCGTGGAGGAGTTACTGCTAGCAGGGCTCAGGCAGGACGGCTCTCGGTAGGCCGTGTTCTCATAGCCAGGCACAGTCAGGGCCATGGACCTGGTGCCGGCGTCCAGGGGCAGACTTTGGTGAGGGTCCCCGGATGGTGTGATCTCAATCCTGGGGCTGGGGAATGGAGTGTCCCCCGGCCTGGGGTCGGGATCCAGTGAGCTGAAACCAGGCCCAGAAAGGCAGTCGTTGATGGACTCGTGGTAGTAGGTCGACTGGCTGGAGGACACAGGGAGGCAGTGGGAGCTGTGGTCATAGGGGGGAGGCATCGTGGATAGAGGGTTGCGGTCTTCATGAGGGGAAACCCCGCTGTTGTCTGATTCAAATATCACAAAACAAAGATACTGAAGGGTAAGGCCCTGTTACGTGCCACACTGCAGAATTACAATGGTTAAAAAGTCATATAATAGTTGTATTTATTGTTACCAAAACAGGCATATAAAAAAAAGTAAGTACACCACCTGCAAAGTCTAGTTTTTGACATATTTGGATGCATGGATATTCTACCTAAATTCCAACCAGATAAACTATGCTAATAGAAGTCCCTAAGAACCCCAGGGTAACATCAAGGGATCTGCAGATCTGACTTGCCACAATCAATGTTGAAATGTTTGAGTATACTATCAGAAAGAGATTGGCGTACATGGGAGATCAGGAAGGAAGAAGACACTGACGTTTGCCAGACAAAACCTGGGGCTGAAGACCTAAACTGCTGGAGCAATGTGCTCTGGACAGATGAGTCAAAGTGGAGCTGTTTGATAAAAACAAAACACTGCCTTTGAAACGAAGAACCTCATACAAACTGTAAAGCATAGAGACTGTGGCATTATGGTCTGGGGCTGCTTAGCTGTCTCAAGGTCTGGCCAACTTTTCATCTTTGTGTCAACCATGAAATCAAAAAGAGAATTCTTGAGTAGAAGGTGAAGTTATCCATTAAAACGCTGAAGCTTAACCAAACCTGGATTTCATCAACAGGACAATGATCCAAATCACACAAGCAAAATTACAACAGAATGTCGTAAAAGGAAGAAATGGACAGTTATGTAATGGCAGAGTCCAGCCCAGATCTCAATACTATTGAAATTCAGTGGGTGTACTTGAAGCCAAAGTGGGCATTACCAGGTACTGAAGATAGGGGTGTAGCTACTTAGTTTTTCTGCACCATAAACATTAATTTCTGTTGATTTTTGATGAATAAATTATTTCAAAGTATCTGTTCAATTATGTTACTTTTATTTGTCAAAAGTGTTGATGTGAAGATTAAATGTCCATAAGTCTCAATATGTAAGAAAAAATGTCCAGTGGATGTACTTACTTTTCACATGACTACATATGCGTAAACACATCAGGCCATTGTTAGCGTGGTCTACAATGTCATGTGCAGGCGGCTTAGATACACTCCACTGACTTTTACATTACAGGGAGTGGAATGTATAAACTAAAAGGATTGGCAACCAAGCTAAGCGATTATAGTCCCATAATAGGCAATAGCAATAAAAATAAAGGAATCCATAAAATAACAGGCCTGTTTAACGCACAGTAGGAATGAAGGGTCGTACAACATAAGCATTTGAAAGCTAAGTCGACTAAACCACACTAGAGGATACTCAATTCATCGGGTTGCCATGACTAAATTTAAACGAAATCACAAAGCAATGCGTATATGTCTAGATCACTAACTAAGCAAGAGCTATTCAATATTTTATATCACATTTTGTTTTTATGTCCGCCTTTTTTGTCTCGTGTAACATAGCCTACAAAATATTATTTCATGATGATACTTTTGTAAATCCTGACAAGAAAAACGAAATGTTGCAAGTTTCAACTTAAACATGAATGCTTTCAAGACGATAAATATTTTTGTCGGGCAACATATTAATTTCCCTTGACGGTAATTCAGGAATCCAATAAAATCACTTTGCGTTTGGGTCTACCTTTATTCCCGTGAAAGTCGTTGTATAAAAACAGGTAGGAAAAGTCCAGCTCCTCTTGTCCGTTATCTTGAACGAGACCGTCCACAAGCTCCAAAGAATGTGGGTCTTTCTCTTCGTAAATGGAAGTCATAGTTGTATTAAGCACATCAATGAAATTAAAGAAGAAAACAAAAAAGAACTGTTTAATTAAACTTATATTGCTTTCTGTCAACCCAATTTCAACAACTGAATTCTGCTAGCCCAAATGAAAAATGACAGCAACACTACGAAACCTGTGGTTTCCTGGATCTCTGATACACAGTTGCACTTTTAAAGCGCGTGGTTGTGATGCGACAGCCTTCGTGATGTTGGGTAATTTCATATAAAATCTAGATATCTTTGGGTGTAATTTATTAAACTGATCACAGACAATTCAACAGGTACAGAAATTGCCGCCGCATTTTGCAGTTCTGTTGCAACAAAGAACTGCAAAATGCACTGTGTTTAGGCCTGTTCCCAGGTCAAAAAGCAGCAGGCTATGCAAGTGTGTTATTTCGGAGACAATTATGGTGTACTTCATTATACTAAGTACTATTAAAATAGTATTTTAGTAATATATAGTAATACGTGTTCTTCAGTGTTTTTAAGTGGATCCTTATTTCCTACTCTAGCATATTTATAATATATGATTGGAAGCAGCATTTTAGTACAGTTGAAATATACTCTGGATCTAAAATCTATTTTAAATAAATTACGAATATATCCTCAGTAATAAAAAAAAATCTGCTCAATATGTAGTACGTACACAATTATTTTGTGATAATTACATTTCTATGCATTTCAAATTTTACTTTTTCCTTACGATGCTATTTGTTTTTACAAATCAGTACAAACCATTGTTATTGATGTTATTTCTGAGGTGGGTCGTAAAGAATAAAAAATATATTGCCAGTTTTGCAAATGACAAAAAAAAGCTCAAATTCTGGCCTGGATGTTTGATGTTTTTTTTATATGTTGATAATCTATAAATATAATCTAAATCCTGCGTCATACAATTCAAGTTTGATTTGGGGTGCCTGGCACAGGTTTTGTCTCGACAGCGCCACTTTTAGAACTATATTAAAATGTAAGCTTTCTCGTAGACCTAATGCAACCGATTGTTATTTCCAAGGACCTACATCCGATTCCTTCTGATTCCAGGGTAGAAAAAAACTACCCTGAAACTGTATTCAGAATAGCGTCAATTACCACTAGGTTAAATGCATTTCATTTGCCTTCTCAATCATTAATTTAACTGGCAATTTTAATAGCATTTCAATTTTTATTACATGAACAATGTAATAAATGTACAATACACAATGCACATTCTTTTCTAAAATACAGAACATTTAATCATCACAAGATTTATTAAAGTTCTCTTTTATATTCTCTCTTTCTGGTAGTACAATCAAATACATCACATGATCCATGTGTGGTGAATCATTCAGTTAAGTTATTTAACTTAACTGAATTTAACTTAACCCTGTTTCTAATATCAATTAAAAACCCCTGCAATACACTAGTGATCCACTTGATGGAGCCCACACACAGCATCCAGAAACGAGCTGAATCGGTTACATGTAGGAAGGGCTGCTTTTCGTTTCAAATGCAGAGGTAGTAAACTGAGACAGGAACCTATGAAGAATTTCAGAGGAGTGCTGATGCAGGGTCAGGTTAATCTGTGTAGCTAATCTCTTGATATAGGTTAATCTAAGAAGGTCTATTTGACCATCATTCTGATTAATGCCTTGCATGGGCTACAAAAAACCCTGTTGCCCTGTACACTGTATAGGGCACAATTACTGTAAATATTCAGGACACTTGAAATGGTACAATCACCTGACGTCCTGCCAGGGATCAACAGATGACCCCCCCCCCCCAAATACCCTCTGACAGAATGTGAGTAATTTAATAAGTCTGTGTTGAGAGAATAAGCCTTTTGTCTATAAACACTTGGACTGTCCATTACAGCGTGTCCCACAGTGTACTAAATCCTTGTGTCCTCCATGTCTTGTGGCTGAAAACTGAGCCACAAATAAAATAACAAACAGAATATGTCACATCAGCAACATGGCTGCATTTTTCATTGAAACATTTCGGGAATACCAGTTTGGAAATACAAGTGTGTAGTTGGCAAGGTACTGTGACATTACATTAATGGAAATTGTGGAACGATATAAGCCACATTACAGTTACTTCCAATTGGGTTTACTCCTATTGTCAGACATCATAAAAGAGGTTATAATGGCCAATCCACAGCCAGGGATCGGCCATTATTGACTGTGACACTGGAGCAATTACGATTACATGCCTTGCTCAAGGGCATATTAACCAATCACCTTTTCATCTCAGTGATTCAAAACAGCCATTTGTCAGTATGTGGCCCAATACTCAAACTACTGGGCTCCAGTTCTTCCCCGTTAGTGTCTTGCCTTAAAGACCAGTGGCCCCTCTTTAATTCTCTACCCAATCATTTGCTACATTGGCATCAGACGTCGGATGTTGATCTTGGGGCCAGCAGAATGCACATTCCAGGTTGCCTTCCCAGTCAGAAAGTTTAGTAATCCTCACTATATAAGCCACCTCATAATTGATTGATGTGTTGTGGTGGGTGTTTGGTGTGTTGGGATGGTGGGTGTTTGATGTGTTGTGATGGTTGGTGTTTGATGTGTTGTGGTGGGTGTTTGATGTGTTGTGATGGTGGGTGTTTGATGTGTTGTGATGGGTGTTTGATGTGTTGCGGTGGGTGTTTGATGTGTTGTGATGGTGGGTGTTTGATGTGTTGTGATGGGTGTTTGATGTGTTGCGGCGGGTGTTTGATGTGTTGCTGTGGGTGTTTGATGTGTTGCGGTGGGTGTTTGATGTGTTGCTGTGGGTGTTTGATGTGTTGCGGTGGGTGTTTGATGTGTTGTGGTGGGTGTTTGATGTGTTGCTGTGGGTGTTTGATGTGTTGCGGTGGGTGTTTGATGTGTTACGGTGGTGGGTGGTTTATGTGTTGCACTGGTTGGTGCTTGATGTGTTGCGGTTTTGGGTGTTTGATGTGTTGTGTTAATGGATGTTTGACGTGTTGTGTTGGTGGGTGTTTGATGTTTTGCGGTGGGCTTTTGCCTTTCACAGTTGTCTTTCTCACAGTTCCATACTGTATTATGTAACATAATTATCTTTATTGTCGGGCATATCTGTAGGTTACAGTGTAACCCACCAGCTTTTAAATTCTCTGGTAGTATATGGATAACATCTGTTGTGGGCCAATAATTATATATTTTTTACCGTCTGTCAGTGATAAACTGGTTCTAAAATTTACTGTGGGACTATCTTAACCAAACAATTTTGCAAGGATTGTTTGGCATAGAAAATGACATATTTGCCATCAACCGAGGATAATTATCATTAACCTTACAGTAAGCTGATCTTATCAAGATGGCGAATCGAGATGTAAAACTTAAATATGCCTCTCTGTGTTTGTTTTGCAGGTGTTTGTCGTTCCTGGTCGCAGTGGAATAACAAGTTTATGGATACAAAGTCTAAATATGCATGTCAGAGTCCATGCGTGGGGAGACCTTGAGGAAGAGGTTCATGGAGAAATCGATAAGGTTGGAAAAAATACACTACGTGAAATAGGTTCAAGAGAGAGTGTTCTTGTTGTTGTGATTATGCAGCGTGCAATAAACCCCATTGGTTGCAACTCAAATGTGTTTTGAATCTGTTCTACATGTAGATGGTTAGTCACTCTGTCACAGATCAACTCCTGCATTGGAGCGTGGCCTGATGGACATGGCATGGTCATGGCATGGTCATGGGATGGACATGGGATGGACATGGGATGGCCATGGGATGGACATGGGATGGTCATGGGATGGACATGGCGTGGTCATGGGATGGATATGGCGTGGTCATGGCATGGTCATGGCAAGGTCATGAGATGGTCATGGGATGGTCTTGGAATGGACATGGGATGGTCATGGGATGGACATGGGATGGATATGGCGTGGTCATGGCATGGTCATGGCAAGGTCATGAGATGGTCATGGGATGGTCTTGGAATGGAAATGGGATGGTCATGGGATGGTCATGGGATTGTCAATGGATGGACATGGGATGGACATGGGATGGTCATGGGATGGACAATGGATGGTCATGGGATGGACAATGGATGGTCATGAGGTGGTCATGGGATGGTCAATGGACGGTCATGGGATGGTCATGGGATGGTCAATGGATGCCTCCTTTGTAAGCAGAGACCAACACTGTTGTATTTATTGATCTGGTTTATTTCCCGATGATTTGAACTAGTCAGCTAAGCTTGCTAATGTTGTTAATAATAATTCAAATTTGCTTGCTAACATTGAAACTAAATTAAACTAACTACATTATCCACATTAATATAGTTGTAAATTGATTAATTTTACCATAGTGGGGAAATAAAACTGAAAGCACAGTGAATGAAATATCAACTGAATTTGCTGCCTGCCTCCTACAGCATTCGAACACATTGTTACCAACTCATCTAACCAACACTAGGGGATTTTATCAATTAATTAAAGTTCTTCCATCATCAGTCCTCTGTCCTTTCCACAATGACAGGGACACCGGGAAGTGGTAGGGCAGTCCAAGACTGTGTCAGTTCATTAATAGAAGAGTTTTCCTCCTTCCTTGATATCTGCCTTTCATCATGGAAGTACTGTACTCACGTTTTTTTCTCTATTTCTCAATTTTATTTTTATTTTACTTTTATTTAATAAGCTGAGACCATGGTTTCTTCTGCAAAGCAGGCCTGTTTTACAGCAATAATATTGAAAATATAAAATACAAATATAAAATACACTTTAAGAAAAGCTATTTTATTACTGGACTCGCTTAAATGACCAGACAACATCAGGGAATGTTTTTAGTTAACATTTAATCAAAATTGTTCCAAGTGTCCGAGATATTCCCCATTGAAACTTTATTGCAGCTTCGTCTATCAGTTGGCATTGACTTGTAGTCTCTTCATACTTCATACAGTTGCAGTACATCCCATCCACCATAACCCGTTTATTTTCCATGTGGACTAGCTAACACTTTTTCAGTCTCGTTTGGTAAGGGAAGGGGAAGAGGAGACAAGTCCTGTCATTGTTTAAAATGTTGTCTTTATTATGTTAGAGACACAGTGCCTTCAGGTTACTTTGCAAGACATTTCAGCATAATAGACAAAAGCAATTCTTCCTAACTCTGGGTAAGCCCGCAATACCTTTAGGACTTGCCAGTCGTCAGAATGTGTTTGATAACTGCAGTTTATTTTTGAGGTAAGAAAATCTGAAAGTTTCTGCAGTGAAGCATAATATACAAACCATAACCAACCCTGTGTTAACTCTCTCACAATATAAAGTGTAATTTGGTCTGTATTGTTAATTCACTTATTGTTTATTCGTATTGACTCATATTGTTTATTCGTATTGACTCAATTTCAGTCGTTTGCTGATCAAGTTGGCAGCAGGCCTTGACAAACAGTAGCTCCAGAGAGATATACACGATCCACAACAGTTTCAGGTGTGTAGAGGAGAGATCATATTTTGGGCAGCAATTGAGGAGCTGCTGATTATCAAATGATGATTTTCTAATTCTGATTAATAAATTCTGATTATTGTGCACAGTGCAATTTAGTGTTTTTCATTTCAATAAATTACGTCACATTTCTAAAAACTTGTTTTTGCTTTGTCATTATGGGGCATTGTGTGTAGATTGATTGCAATTTTTTAAAATAAATTATAGAATTATTCTATAACACAACAAACTTTGGAGAATGTGAAGGGGTCTGAATTCTCCATAACGATTACTTTATAGACAATCTACACACTTTTATTTATACCAAGTATTAGTTTAGCTCAGACAATTGTTCCATAAAATAAATACTACAAACGCTCTTGATTAATTCAAAACCTCCTAAAATCCAGTGGCCTAACTGAATTTGTTTTATTCACTTTAGTAGTGTATTTTGGAATACGCCCGTGTAAACATGACTTGTTTATGAAATGAGTGAAGGACTCGCTCATTTCCCAAGGCATACTGGGAGTTGTAGTATTACCACAGGCAACGGCAAGGCAGGGCCTTAAAATATTTATGAAATGAGTGAAGGACTCGCTCATTTCCCAAGGCATACAGGGAGTTGTAGTATTACCACGGGCAACGGCAAGGCAGGGCCTTAAAATATTTATGAAATGAGTGAAGGACTCGCTCATTTCCCAAGGCATACTGGGAATTGTAGTATACCACGGGCAACGGCAAGGCAGGGCCTTAAAATATTTGAGTCACCATTGATGAGAATACAGCCCTGGAGATGCCCCTGGCACCCTCTCTTATCTGAACAGGGCACGGGAGGGGGTGAGGTGTTTTTTCGGTGTGGGAGGAGGTCATGTGTCATCGTTACATCGACCCAAATGAGGACAGAGGCCTGTTCTGGGCGGTACCACAAAGGGACAGGGCACAAGAGCACAGCTCTCCAGGCTGCTGCCGGTGAGGTCAAGCGGTGCATGTTTACGTGCTCACCCCCTCCCTCCCTCCCTCCCTCCCTCCCCTTTGCTAAAGGGTTGCTTGAGTTCAAAGCAAGGAACACAAGTGCTCTCGTGAACTCGGCGCTCACCACACCACCTTCACAAAACAACGTACCACACCCCTCCCAAACCAAACTGTGCAGGTGGCGTGGAGGCGGCCTGAACTTGGCAAACCGACTGACCGTAGGTCACGTTCGGGTCACGGAAATCACAATTTGATCTGAAAAAACCCGAATGCCGCCCTCTGTGCCGTCGTTGCTGGACCATCGCGGTCTTGGCTTGGGCGACCCTCTGGCACCAAAGCCAGACAGATGTTGTAACCAAAGTGTGCCGAGAGTGGTCGGGAATTTATGGAGCCGCAGAGGAGATAAAACACACACAGAGGATTACTGAAAACCAGGGGTTGGGGAAAATGCCCCACGTGTGTGTGTGTGTGTGTGAGTTTTTTATCTGCGTATGTGCGTGTGAGTGTTTATGCTTACTCATGTAAGCAAACTGACTGGCATGCACAGTTCTCTGGGGCTGTAGGACAGTGGGGTGTTGGTGTTGTGGGTTTTTACTGCCTCTGCTCGTTTTAACTGTGTTTATTGTTCTTTCTGTGTTCCTAAGCATGTCCGTGGGGGGGGGGGGTTTACTACTGTGTTGTGCAACATTTTTTTCCTCTCCTACAATGAAACCTGAGAATGACACTGCACACGCCAAGGAATGTTTTTACTCAGAGAGAGTGACAGGAGTGGAGCCCTGGCTGTATTTGGTCCGTTGTTTGAGAAGTCCCTTTTGTAGCAGCTTTTTAGTTTGACATTGTTATTAATGAAACACCAAGTACATTCTGGAAAGCGAGTCTCGAAACAGCTTCTTTCAGAATGTACCCCTGTTGTTCTAACAGTACACCCGTTGTCATGGCTCTGGGAGTGTTAGTGGGACTCTGAACTCTTCGGTTTGTTGCAGATAAATGAGGTAAACAAACTTCCCGGCATGCAATAGGAAACTTCACTAACACCCAAAGAGAGGATAGATCTCCGACATGGATGGTAACATCTGTCTGTCTGTTGGTCAGTTGTGGGTCTGCATTTGTGTCCTTGCCTTTGTGTGTTTTTCTGTGCGTCTGTAAGTTTGTACATGTTTTCCCAGAAGTATTCAATATTATAGTAATGTATGGCAAATTTTGCCAAATCCTCACTTTTAAAAATGGAAAAAATTTAGATTTTCAGTTCCCAAGCCATAAAAGCATTATATCTAAAGTGTATTATGTTTACGCTTACATTGCATTTTATTTCAGTAAATACCACTAAAATAGTATTAACCTTTTCAGTACACAAAATATACTCATAAGTAATTGGAAATATATTCTATATTTGAAACATACGATGAAATTGAATACTTTAGGAGTATATTAGTATATTTTTAGGAAATACAAAATACATGTTTCCGAACTTCAACCAAAACCCTAATCCTAACCCTAACCTAATCTTAACCCTAACCCTAACCACAACCTAATCCTAACCCTAACCTAACACCATCCTTGTTAGGACATCTGATCCTAAATCGATCTGTGAAACAAAACACACCCATCCCCTTGGACTGAAACGGCCAGCAATACCTGCATAGACCCCAGTCCATGTATTCAACCCATTGTCCTAATTCATACAATCCCAAATCCTTTCCAAAGAATGGAAAACACATCTACTCAATCTGTCCTTAACCGGGTAGAACCACTGAAGGTATAAAACCGGGAGTGCTGCCCAAGCATCTGAGAAAGCATGTTCCGTCAACACATGCCACCTCCTATAAGGTTAATGAGCCTGGTGGAAGAACTGGTGACAGAGATTTGTCAGATGGCAAAATAACTATTAATACCCCTATGAAGTAATCTCTGCTTCTGCACCTATTAGGCTTGACCAGGACAGGGATAACGTTAAGCCTGGGGTCAGTCACAGGAAGTGAACTACCAGACATGATTACCTTATACTCGCTGAGAATGTGATGCCATTTTGATTACCTAGTAACCCCTAAGGATGCGTTGTCATATTGATTATCTAGTAACCCCTAAGGACGTGTTGTCATATTGATTACATAGTAGCCCCTAAGGATATTTTGTCATATTGATTACCTAATAACCCTTAAGGATGTGTTGTCATATTGATTACATAGTAGCCCCTAAGGATGTGTTGTCATATTGATTACCTAATAACCCCTAAGGATGTGTTGTCATATTGATTACATAGTAGCCCCTAAGGATGTGTTGTCATATTGATTACCTAATAACCCCTAAGGATGTGTTGTCATATTGATTACATAGTAGCCCCTAAGGATGTGTTGTCATATTAATTATCTAGTAACCCTTAAGGATGTGTTGTCATATTGATTACCTAGTAACCCCTAAGGATGTGTTGTCATATTGATTACCTAGTAACCGCTAAGGATGTGTTGTTATATTGATTACCTAATAACCCCTAAGGATGTGTTGTCATATTGATTACCTAGTAACCCCTAAGGATGTGTTGTCATATTGATTACCTAGTAACCCCTAAGGATGTGTTGTCATATTGATTACCTAGTAGCCCCTAAGGATGTGTTGTCATATTGATTACCTAGTAACCCCTAAGGATGTGTTGTCATATTGATTACCTAATAACCCCTAAGGATGTGTTGTCATATTGATTACCTAATAACCCCTAAGGATGTGTTGTCATATTGATTACCTAATAACCCCTAAGGTTGAGTTGTCATATTGATTACCTAGTAGCCTCTAAGGATGTGTTGTCATATTGATTACCTAGTAACCCTTAAGGATGTGTTGTCATATTGATTATCTAGTAACCCCTAAGGATGTGTTGTCATATTGATTACCTAGTAACCCTTAAGGATGTGTTGTCATATTGATTACCTATTAACCCCTAAGAATGTGTTGTCATATTGATTATCTAGTAACCCCTAAGGATGTGTTGTCATATTGATTAACTAATAACCCCTAAGGATGTGTTGTCATATTGATTACCTAGTAGCCCCTAAGGATGTGTTGTCATATTGATTACCTAGTAGCCCCTAAGGATGTGTTGTCATATTGATTACCTAGTAACCCCTAAGGATGTAATATCATTTTGATTACATGATAAACCCGGAAGATGTGATGTCATTTTAATTACCTGTTAGCCCCCGAGCATGTGATTTCATTCTGATTACCTAGTAGCCCCTAAGGATCTGATATCATTTTGATTACATGATAACCTCCGAAGATGTGATGTCATTTATTTCCTGGTATTCCTAAGGATGTGATATCATTTTGATTGCATGATAACCCCTAAGGATGTGACATCATTTTGACTGCGTGATTACCCAGAGAGAATGGAATTTCATTTTGATTATATGATAACCCCTGAGAATGTCATTTTGATTACCTGTTGGCCCTATTAGGATGTGATGTCATTTTGATTACCTGTTAGCCCCATTAGGATGTGATGTCATTTTGATTACCTGTTAGCCCCATTAGGATGTGATGTCATTTTGATTACCTGTTGGCCCCATTAGGATGTGATGTCAATTTGACCTTGTAGCCAGTTCCACTCCGTTTTTCTATTGCAACCCTCTAATCTGGGACGTATGTAGATCTGGGACACTAGGTGGGTGCGATTAATGATGAGATTACCAGCAGGCTCGGGACCTCATATGGCAACGGATGAATACCCCTGGTGTAGGCATTTAAGGATAAATAACACATAACAAATTACCTACATTGGGAAACGTGCAAACAGAAATGCTAAACAAAGTATCTATCGATCGTCTATTCATCATCCATCCATACATCTGCCCATGCTTCAATTTATTTATCTATCTATCTATTTAGCTGTCTATCTATATCTATCTATATCTATCTATCTATGCATCTATCTATAATCTATCTATCAACTCCCAAAGGTAACCCTTGTAGCCCTTCCTGATTAACTCTTCTGCGGCCACCTCTGCCAAGGCCTTAATGCAATCAGAGCAGGCGCGATGACCATGGGTACACAGTGACATACAGAGGCACTATTTGTCAACTACTGTCAGGATAAGATAAGCGAGGGGCCCTGAGGGAGGCACGTCGACTCTATCTGGGGTCAACAGCTTCAACAAATTTACCACATGTAAAGTGTTTGTTGGGGCAAAGTGTATTACGGGTTCTTATCATGCAATCAACCCAATCCCGCCGCTGCCGCAGATGACTTCACCTACGAAATCTGCGAGTGATGGAACCCAGAAGACCTATCCTCCGACTGAACAAGACCATTGTGCTGTCTATTTTGCGGAATAACTCAAAACAGTAATGATGATTCATTGGAAAGAACCCTTCCGTGCGAGGCTGCGGGAAGATGTCTTAAACTGGTGGTGCTGTTAGCATTGCCCCCAGTCCACTGGCAGTAGTGACGTGTGTGAACTACACGCATGCATCAGTAGCGATCACATGTTACTAAAACATCTGTACAGGAAGTAGTAAAAATGTAATGTAAATAAAAGTGTTTGGCATTGCATTTGCAGGACTGAATACAGTTGTTTGTTTTTTTTTACAGAAAACAGTGCTGCAGTAGCTGGAAGAGAAGCACAGCACCAACTGCTAACCAACTGTGAACAACATTAGCTGGCTAGCTACCCTTCATAGCTAACTGTGGGGCAAAACAATTTACCTGAATTTACAGCCAACATATCTCTACAGCCAGCAAAAGAACAATTATTTTTGGGCTGTTTTGTATTTCTCCACTTTCAAAGCATATTGGACTTTTCAGTTTAGACTGGTTCCTAGATTGACTGAAACGCACCCTAACCCCAGTGACCTCTGTTTACACTTGATTACACTTGTTGACCTTTTGACACATGCATGGCATGCGCAGGCCTTTCGGGTCAGAAGGATTTTTTGTCAGTGCTCATATGCACACAGTCTTTTGACTCCTGACATGAGACCGGTATGGCTGGTGAATGTTTGAGTATAGTGTGGCTAGCTGAGCGTTGAGCGGCTGCGATGCTCCTGCCATCACCCACATCCAACTGCCGACTAGGGAAGGAAGGAAGTCGGAAGCTGTTCACATAATTAAGAGAAAAAGGGGACAATTGGATAACATTGTTGGAATAAATTCAGTAAATAATGAAATAGTGTTTGATTAATTCATTTCTGTCCTGATCTGCTACGTGACTCAGTTTTCTCTCTTAAGAAAATCAATCAGTGTCTAAATGACTGAAGTATGAAAACGCATTTGTCAAACTATAGTGCTGCATTATGTTCTCTACGGCAAAATCAACATCATTCAATTCCAACAAGTTTCATACATTTCCATTTAACAAAGACACATTCCCATTTTCCCAGTTTACTTCGCATTTTTTGATCTCCTCAACCCTCTGATGTCTCAAGATTTCTGTAGGTGTACAGCGTGTTTGACAGTCACTCTTTAGGCGTGCTCTGAACATTATCTCGGAGGTCACTGTATCAACTCACACTGGTCTCCATTTACCTATCCCTCCACAATCTACAGTTGCCTGCAAAAAAAGGAATGATGCTGACATAGATTACAAATACCTTTACAACAAATACTGTCTGAAGCCTTTTAAAGAGGAAATCCACATTTGACATGAAACAGACTCCCTGTTGCAGTTTTTAAAAAGTCAAAGACCATCCGTTGTTTCCCACTATCCGTTAAAGCTATACTGGGTTTG
Organism: Esox masquinongy; assembly: GCA_016801175.1. Lineage (NCBI taxonomy): Eukaryota > Metazoa > Chordata > Actinopteri > Esociformes > Esocidae > Esox > Esox masquinongy. The sequence continues at coordinate 15,039 of JACXGI010015020.1, forward strand.
TGTTCATTTAAGTTGTTTACAAGCACACTTATATTCTGGGTTCTGGGGTATAACAGCTGAACTAAACTCATTAGTTATCTATAAGTTAAATTCCACACATGGAATTCATCTTAAAAATGGGGGGGGGGTATTTGTCATTAATTTACAAGTCCAGAAATAGATGTGGCAACTGCGGACATCTACACAGGAAGCATTAAGTAAAATATAAAGCAAAAATATAGCAAAAATATACATAACAATGAAAAACAGCAGCAATTTCAAAGAGTGTAGAAGTGGGGAATATGGACAATATGGATAGAAATATGAAATATTACACCGATCAGCCATAACATTATGACAACTTGTCTAATATTGTGTAGGTCCCCCTTTTGCCGCCAAAACAGCCCTGACCCGTCGAGGCATGGATTCCACTAGACCTCTGAAGGTGTGTTGTAGTATCTGGCACCAAGATGTTAACAGCAGATCCTTTAAGTCCTGTAAGTTGCGAGGTGGGGCCTCCATGGATCAGACCTCTTTCTCCACCACATCCCACAGATGCTCGATTGGGAAGAGATCTGGGGAATTTGGAGGCCAAGTCGACACCTTGAACTCATTGTTGTGTTCCTCAAACTATTCCTGCACGATTTTTGCTTTGTGGCAGGGCGCATTATCCTGCTGAAAGAGGCCAATGCCATCAGGGAATACCGTTGCCATGAAAGGGTCCACATGGTCTGCAACAATGCTCAGGTAGGTGGTACATGACAAAGTAACATCCACATGAATGGCAGGACCCAAGGTTTCCCAGCAGAACATTGCCCAAAGCATCACACTGCCTCCGCCAGCTTGCCTCCTTCCCATAGTGCATCCTGGTGCCATGTGTTCTCCAGGTAAGCGACTCACATGCACCCGGCCATCCATGTGATATAAAAGGAAACGTGATTCATCAGACCAGGCCACCTTCTTACATTGCTCCGTGGTCCATTTCTGATGCTCACGTGCCCATTGTAGGTGCTTTCGGCAGTGGACAGGGGTCAGCATGGACACCCTGACTGGTCTGCGGTTACGCAGTCCCATACACAACAGACTGTGATGCATTGTGTGTTCTGACACATTCCTATCAGTACCAGCATTGACTTTTTCAGCAATTTGAGCTACAGTAGCTCATCTGTTGGATCGGACCACACGGGCCAGCCTTCACTCCCCACGTGTATCAGTGAGCCTTGGCAACCCATGACCCGGTTCACCGCTTTTCCTTCCTTGGACCACTTTTGACCGGGAACACCCCACAAGGGTTGCAGTTTTGGAGATGCTCTGACCCAGTCACCTAGCCATCACAATTTGGCCCTTGTCAAAGTTGCTCAGATACTTACGCTTGCCCATTTTTCCTGCTTCTAACACATCAACTTTGAGGACAGAATATCCCATCCACTGACAGGTGCCATGATAATGAAATTATCAGTGTTGTTCACTTTGCCTGTCAGTGGTCATAATGTTATAGCTGATCGGTGTATAAAAATAAATATAAGTGTAATTGTGCCGATGAATGGGTACATTAAAATATGCCAATGTACAGTGAATGTACATAGAAAGGGATCACAGCATTTGAAATATTCATGTTATCAATATGGTCATAGATCAGTGTTGCTGGTTGAGAAGCCTTATGACCTGGGGGAAAAAACAGTTTGTGAGTCTGATTGCCCATGCCCTGATGCCCTAACATCTACCAGACAGGTAACATCTACCAGACGGCAGCAGTGTGAACAGACCATAGCCTGGGTGGCTGCGGTCTCTTATGATGTTCCGGTAACGTCTACCAGACGGCAGCAGTGTGAACAGACCATAGCCTGGGTGGCTGTGGTCTCTTATGATGTTCCGGTAACGTCTACCAGACGGCAGCAGTGTGAACAGACCATAGCCTGGGTGGCTGTGGTCTCTTATGATGTTCCGGTAACGTCTACCAGACGGCAGCAGTGTGAACAGATCATAGCCTGGGTGGCTGCGGTCTCTTATGATGTTCCAGTAACGTCTACCAGACGGCAGCAGTGTGAACAGATCATAGCCTGGGTGGCTGCGGTCTCTTATGATGTTCCAGTAACGTCTACCAGACGGCAGCAGTGTGAACAGACCATAGCCTGGGTGGCTGTGGTCTCTTATGATGTTCCAGTAACGTCTACCAGACGGCAGCAGTGTGAACAGATCATAGCCTGGGTGGCTGTAGTCACTTATGATGTTCCAGTAACGTCTACCAGACGGCAGCAGTGTGAACAGACCATAGCCTGGGTGGCTGTGATCTTTGATGATGTTCCATGCTTTCCTCAGGCATCGTGTGTGGTAGATGCCTTGCACAGAATGGAGGTGGCAGCCGATGATGCGCTTCGCTGATTTCACCACCCTCTAGAGGGACTTGCAATCAGCAGCGGATCAGCTGCCATACAAGGCTGTAATGCAGCCTGAGAGGATGGTTTCATTGGTGCAACTGTAAAAGTTGTTAGCTAGCTAGCTAAAATGTAAGCTGTTTTTGACATATAATTCCATTATGGGTGGAAAATACGAAACATGACTAAATTAATCTGTGACATTACATTGTGATTTGACAAAAAGCTGTTAATGTATAAGGGTTGATTTAGACAACATTTGTCACACAAAGCATTTAAACAACAATTCAGCTGCAAGCACTTTCTCACACAGGGCCAGTTGATGTTGAATAACAATTTTCTTTCACAAAATAAAATTAAAATTTAAACACTGAATTTTGTGTTTACTTGATTTCTTCTTTATCTTATATAACATTTTGTTTGAAGATCTGACACCATTCAGAGTGACAAATATGCAATTATGCAGGAAATCAGGAAGGGGCAAATAATTTTTCATGGCACTGTATACTGTAGTTATATATTGTTGATGTATGTTGTAGTAATTTATTGTTGATGTATACTGTAGTTATATATTGATGATGTATACCTCAGTTATATATTGTTGATGTATATTGAAGTTATACAGTATCTCACAAAAGTGAGTACACCCCTCACATTTTTGTAAATATTTGATTGTATCTTTTCATGTGACAATACTGAAGAAATGACACTTTGCTACAATGTAAAGTAGTGAGTGTACAGCTTGTATAACAGTGTAAATTTGCTGTCCCCTCAAAATAATACAACACACAGCCATTAATGTCTAAACCGCTGGCAACAAAAGTGAGTACACCCCTAAGTGAAAATGTCCAAATTGGGCCCAAAGTGTCAATATTTTGTGTGGCCACCATTATTTTCCAGCACTGCCTTAACCCTCTTGGGCATGGAGTTCACCAGAGCTTCACAGGTTGCCACTGGAGTCCTCTTCCACTCCTCCATGA
>JACXGI010015021.1:0-18065 GCA_016801175.1 Esox masquinongy
ACATCTCTGTGTACAGTGGACATATGACTGAGGGCTTCAGCAAGCAGTCTCCCCTAGCAACTGTTGTCATAGAGCGATGGTATCTGGCACCAGGTGTTCGCAGAATTGACGTCAGGGAAGATGGGGTCAAAGGCACCATGTTTATACCCCCAGGTACCAAAGCATTGTTTTGCTCCCTCTCTTACACTCGCATACTTTTTTGTCTCCAACTAAAACATCCAGACACATTCTATCTCCTGGGCAATTGCATGCAAGGAAGGCCCAAATATGTATTTTATTGTACGAAGCTCCAAAACATCAACAAAATGTATATATTTGGGCCCAGAAAAGTTATAAAGAAACCTTACCTACGGTGGTATGAAAGTTTGTGAGCGCTTATGAATTGATTATCATTAAAGGCATACAAAATTAAGTGTTATTTAACAAAAACACACAAGTTTTCTTGTCACCTTTGAACACATTGGTCAAATACAAACAGCTTAGGCAGAAGAACGTATGTGAACCCCTGGGATAATAACTTCAGAAGTGGTCACTTGAATCCAGGTGGTCCATTCAAAGACATGACATTCTGGTGTGGGTTAGATCCGTCCTATCCTATAAAAACCACACAGAAGAACTTTTGTTTCCAGCAAAGTCTGCCACTAAAATTAGCACTGTTCAAGTGGAATAGCGGCAATGCTCCTCTCACTAACAGTGTGTACAGCAAACATCACAGCAAGGGTATGTTGTTCAAAGATCAGGGATGTGACAAGGAACCCTATGGCGTACAAAGGAGGAAACGACTGCTCTCCAAAGAACATTGCTGCCCACCTCGGCTTTGCTGAAAAACACCTGGGATGATGTTCTATGAAAATATTCTATAAAAATCACACTTTTTGGCAGGAGGTCCTAATACTATATTTTGAGGAGGTCAAATCCAATTCCAATCATGAGGCATGGCGGAGGGAGCATGATAGTTTGGGACTGCTTTGCTGCATCTCAAGAGTATCTACAGAATGAACTGAAACAATTCTGTAAGTAGGAAAGGGACAAAATCCCTCATAACTGTAATGTGCAGGTCTGATCAACAGCTACAGAAAACATTTGGTTGAGGTTATTACTTCAAAAAGAACTTTCATCAGCTACTAAATATCATGGTTCACCTACTTTTTCCAACATATTCTATTTAGTTTTGGCCAATGTTTTAATTGGCAACGTGTAAGAGTACACAATGTTGTGTATTCTTTGTTAAATCACCCTGTTATTTTCTGTTTTTATGACTTTCAGACTGTAGCATCCATCGATGCAGGTAATTCATAAGGGTTTACAAACTTTCTCTTGCAACTGTACCTGTCTACAATATTGGACTCTCAATGTTTTTTTTATTTTTTATTTATTTGTCTCTGTCAGGTCCTGGACCCTTCCCTGGTGTGTTGGATTTGTGGGGAGGAGGTGGTGGACTGGTTGAGTACCGTTCTGGACTCCTGGCGTCACATGGTTTTGTTTCCATGGCTCTAGAATACATTTCCCCTGACAAGAACAGAGCCTCAAACCTTCATATCAAATACTTTGAGGTGTGCTGGCACATGTATGTTTATCTAAAAACTTCTGGAATTTCAGAATGTCTGGGGGGGATGGTACTTATTATTATAGACCAAGGACTGCTGATCTGGATAAAGGCCAGTGCTCTATAGTGCGTTTAGATTAGTCGCAAATGTGCCTAAATCTTTTGCTGATCTACCTGAAACGTAGTTTCATGTCCCTAGAAGAATTGTCTTAATAGCTTGAATTTTTCATTGTGCACCTGCAGTACTTGTTGTTCCTAAATTCAATAAATATGTTTCCTTGAGTGTCAATTTGCCCTTAATGTTCACTCTGATTGTGTGGGTATTTGAAAACTGATGAGACTATAATTCCATGCACAGATCTGATTGCCAAATGCAGGAACATTTGTCAAATTAAAATGCACAGAAAGTGTTGTAGGTGCACAATGAAAAATAGTATGGAAAACATTTTTGATATATTCCAAAAATAAACACACATATTAGGCAAAGTTCAAAGTATTAGCAGTTTGTAATGTCTGTTTAATTATTACACTTTCTCTTGACCAACAGGCTGAGTGAACCTTCTAACATGTTATATTGTGATATTCTTGCAAAATAGCTCTGGAACATGGCAGAGTCTAACAAATGACCTTTCACCTAGACTGGAACATTCACTCATTATATTATAACCACTGAAATGCATCCTTCACTGTTTTTCTTCCCACTTAAACTTGAGTTCTCTTCAGCCATTCACTTGCTTTCCATCTGTCATGTTGTGTAGAAAGCATTCAGGATAGTTCAAGAACACCCCCTGGTGATGAAGGACAGTGTTGCGCTGTTTGGTCTTTCCTTAGGATCTTCAATCACCCTCCACATGGCAGCCTACTCCAAAGCAGTCAGCGTGAGTCTCTCCACCATTGCTGTGTTGCATTTGTGTTTGTAATAATTAGTGTTAAATAGTATGATGTGTGTATTCCAGCCCAGATGCTGTGTGTGTGTCAGCGGGAGTCACGTCCAACCGATGAACTCGCCATTCAAGGATGTTTTAGAAAAGTTTCAAGAGTGAGTGACCGACACTGAACTGAATACTAACTACATTTTTAAAGGAGGGGGAACTCTTGTTCACAAACATTTAATACTGTTTCATCAGTATTCAGTATGGGGCTTTGAATGTAATAAGACTTTATAGATGGAACCACAGCTTTTTAGTCTTTTGTGACTATAACATGATATTTTACTGCCAGGAGCAGACATAAAATGCGATTTGATGAGGAGGGCGGTGTGATCTGGAAATACATCAGTCTGCCTATTCCAACTGACCCTGGACTGAAAGTGGATGTAAGTCAACACACACAAACTATAATTGCAAACATTAGACAAACTATAATTGGGGCCATTATGGCAAACATTAGACAAAGTTGAAGCTCAAAGGTTTAAGTTTAATTATCAGACAATCAGCGTTTCAGAAGCTATTGCACATGATACAATCAGGGCTGGATCTTAAGGATTTTAGGCACTAGCCAGCCGGGCTAGTAGGCCAAAATTTCCACTAGGCCGGGTAAAATGTTACTAGCCCTGTTTGTAACTATTTACAGAGTAACGAACATAGGTGGCATTCAGGATAATGTTATGTTTACTTTACATTCAGTGAATGTTAACGGCAGCTGTTAGGCTAATGAACGTGATATTAATACTGGTGGTATTTAAGTGTTCATAACATATGTATAAAACACTGTCACTAACCCCGTGGCTCTAGCAGTCTAGGGTGGATGGTACAGAGACCTGTAACATAAAACTCATGCAAAGTGGTGTAATGTACAGGAACAATGGGAACAAACGACACAGACAACCAAAGCTACCGTCAAACATAAAACGTTTACTATAAACACACGGTAAAGGGGGTAGGGAAAAGGGGCTGAGCTGGATCCAAGAAATGAAATTATATGGCAAACACCCCTAAACTGAACTTGCCTGCCTCAAGAACCGCTTAGCTGACTACTAACCAATACAAAAATACAGTGGGTGGTCCGCTCAGTTCTAACTAGTGTTTTTAGACAAAGTTTTCCTACGGGTTGTGTATGGCCAATGACGACTTGCTAAAAAAAAAAAACTTTTCCCAGGGACAAACAGAAACACACAGGTTGAACAAGGACTAAACAGCACACAGCAAACAATTGACTAGACAACACCAAACAAAACACCACAGCAATACATACTCACATGAAACAGGACAAAGTGAGATGTATGTGCTAAACTAAGTGATGTATGAATGAACGAAGTGTCTGTCTAACAAAAAGGGTATGTATCTCAAGAGTGTCTATGTCCATGTGGGGTAAAGCAAAAGAGTCTCTCTTGGAGAACCAACTGACTGGGTTTTTAAACCAGGGATGTGTGATGCGATTGGGTAATGGACAAAGGAACAGGTGGTGCAATTAGGATGGGTGTCCACTGATTGGTCCACCTCAGCAGTCAGGCGATGCACTCATGACTTCCAGGTGGGAAACACCAACGAGCACAATTGGGAACATAAGGGACACCTGGGGAAATGGCAGGAGTGGAAAAACACAAACGCACATACAGGGTACCTGCATGCGTAACGCACACTAACAGGTTGCAAAAGTTCAATCTACTGAACGCGTTCTTACTGTTTTGGCGCTAAACTAATTCTAAAATGATTGACATGTTTCGTGGCTTGTACAGAGACAAAGATATTAGAACACTATACAGATGTAGCTACAGTAACCAAGAGGGCGGGGCATAGTGAAGGTTACGACTCGGTTTTAAGGCGAGTCTGGCCGACTGATTATGAGCCTCATAACACGAGGGCTGATGACTCATTATCTTCAGTCACTGCATTTAAAACTCCCTCGAATAAATCGGCAAAAGTTCACTCGCCTGACGGACTAGTGGTTCTAAAATCGGCACACACCATACAAGGGGTGTGCCGAAGATCGGCACACACCATCGGCACACATCTAAGATCGCCACACACCATACAAGGGGTCTCAATCTGTTCAGTTGTATCCGTTTGTCACCCTTGATATTCATTATCGGATATACTCATGATCAGAAAACTAGGAAGTGTGTTTTAAACGATGGTGAAGCCTCTAACTCATCTGCGTGTTATTGCTCCATCACTCAGAGCACTTATCTGTGCGATGTGGAAGTTCCTGTACTCACTCAAAACTTGTTGGTAGTTAAAAAACGATCTTGATAGCACAAATGGCCAATTCCCCGTTATATAAACAAAACATGATAAAAATGCATGGATTTACTCACCAATTACTTTCCAGTTACTGACCCACAGTTGGCTGGCTGTTTTGGGAGGCAAAATATTTGTCTTCTAACTGCTATCCTGTGCTACCTCATTTGTGGAATTGCTATTTGAAACATTCAGAATTCAAACATTGGCTTAAGTAATTAACTAACATCTCCTAACACCACCTTTGGCTGTAACTGTTGAGTCTGTTGGGATGAGTCTCTATCAACTTTGTACTAATTTTGGTCATATTTGACAATTATTTTTTTTACAAAACGGTTGAACAATCTAGTCAGTACATTTTATGTTAATGTCCGTTCCAAATTTGTTCTTGTCTGTTCTTTTTTACAGACTAGATTGTTAACTATATTGCCTTGTAAATTTCATTGATAGCTTTTATTTTGAAAAAGAAAATCTGAGTGCTGCCAGCATAATATCCTGCTGCTAAAATAACGCTAATGAAGCCTCATTTGGCCATCACTAGTTATTCCCCTTCATGATAGGATGGATGAACTTATTACAAGAAATAATCAATGCCACCTGTTGATTGGCATTGGGCTAAATATGCTCAAGGTCATGAAATAGAAACCACTTTATTATAGTCTTAAATCACTTTCAAATACATCAACAATTTTAATTGGATGATGTTTAAACTTAACATTGAATTTAAACTTTGTGGAAAGTATGGTGTCTGTGTGTTTATTGTTGAGTCTCTTACAGATGGGGAGAATAAAGTGTCCTGTGATCTTGATTGTCGGGGAGGACGATCAGAACTGGGCCGCAGTGGAGTCTGTTGAGGATGTGAGCACATACCACACATGAAAAAGATTCACAAGCTTCTCAGGTCCCATTTGTGGTTGACCTTGCCTGTGACCTTTAAACAATGAACTGCAGATGATCCAGATGATGCGTGCTGCAGGAAATGAACATTTGCTGACCACATACCGATACCCTGGTGCTGGACACCTCATTGAGCCACCCTACACTCCCCACATTAGAGCCAGCAACTTCATAGTGCCTCAAACAGGAGAGAAAGGTACTGTACTATGGGTGTGCTGTGTACTCTGGGAAAAACAAGTATCGCAACATTTGAACCATTTTCCATATATTACATGTCTGTCGTTCAATAAACTCAAATGGCTAGTTGGGCTGCCTGTAAAGAAATGGGTGGGATGTTGGCCTGCTGCCTAATTGGGTTAGAACAAGCTCTGTTCGCCCTCCCACATCTCCAGTCTGCACACTCGAAAAAATCTCCCTTTCTCTCTAGAGAAAGATTGTGTGAATCAGACTGCCTAGTTGGCTAATTATTGTCTTTTGTTTTATATAGTTGTATAATTATATTTTCAGTCAGGTTTGTTGAGGATAGACCATTCTTTTTGTTACTTTTGTAGTTAGTAGCCTGCTTTGTTGTAATTTGAAAATAGTTTGAGTAATGTAAATAGTTCATTTTAATTGGACATAATGTTGTGACATAACTGTCTGGAAAGAACGGTTTGCCCTTCTCAAAAAAGTGAAATATGGGCAGATTTAATGCCAGTGGTCAAATTGTGTGCTGAGACTGTTGATGTTTAGGTGTAGGAACTACATTGAGCTAAAATTCTATAGTTAGAAGGTGCAGGAACTGAAGCAGTTAATAATGTAGGTGCCATTACTAATCAACCATTACTCACTCCAGCCAAAATGTACTGTAATATGGGAGAATCTCACTTGCGAAGAGCATGTGAGGAACTAAGGAAATTGAGATGGTCTGTGTATAACCAATGCTTGACTTGCAAAACAATGTGTTTGTGGTCCTGGTTTTACTAAACATAGTACAACCTGACAATTTGGTCCTCACAAGGTTTTCTTGCTCCACAAGACAAAGATCTATTTCCGGTTGAGGGTTAAACTTACAATTGGGGTAAATTTCTGGTTTAGGCGACGGGTTATTTATATTACATTAACAAGGGCCTAGGCTCCTGCAACACTTCCCTACCATGACCATACAGATTGGTGTCACAAAGAATGGTGAGCAAGTTCACTCAGTGAAATATAATGTGATGTTTCTGGACAATGATTTGTGTAATGATTTTCAACGATGCCCAGACAGCCCAAAATATTGGTCTGTATTTTTTGTGGTGTGTTGTTTGTATTATTCATTGGCAACATGTGATCAAAACAGTGTAATGTTCAGTTGGTGTTTTTTTTTTTTCAATAATATGATTATAGAACAGAACATTTTTTGGAAGCACAGGTATACTTCCGGTATTCATCCTGTTATATATTACTTATAAAGCTTATCTGTTCAATATAATTATAGTCTTAATGTACATTTTGGTGTTAAAATTCAGTTGAGTACCTTATCCTTAGATGTACTATAACAGGTTCTGCAGTGAAGTTAATTTTACACGACTAGCAATGAGAATTCAAAAATGATTCTGAATTGAATAGCCCTGTCCTAGAGCCTCGAATGGGTTGAATTGTTTAATAAAAATGACCTTGTCTTAAATCAGGGGTATTCAAATCTGACCCGTGAAGCCAGTTCCACTCAATTTTTTCATTGCAACCCTCTAATCAGGGACTTATTCAGACTTAAGACACCAGGTGGGTCCAATTAATGATGAGGTAGAACAGAAAACCAGCAGGCTCCGGCCCTCGTAGGGTAAGATTTGAATACCCCTGTCTCAAATGCAACCAATAGCTAATGTCCTAGGCCAAAGAGGACATTTTAAAATGGTAAAATGTACTTTCCAGTGATACCAACTTGGTCAGTGAAAATATGAACTAGAGGTAGCGCATCATGCATGAGCTTGTGCCAATAGCTTTAATAAGTAGTCAGGAAATTATTTTTTTCCCCGTGTGTAAAATGAATGCTTGACTCACAAGGTGACCTGTGTGTTTTGCAGTGATCATGTTGTGGGGAGGGTACTGCAAACCACACGCCTCTGCTCAGGAAGATTCCTGGGAAAAGGTTCTCAAGTTTTTACAGCAACATCTCTACCCCAGCCAAGATTCAGTCCCCCAGGCCAAGCTTTGATGTTATACCCGAGGCCTTTCCAGACCTAGAATGAGTAAAGGTTTGACTTGACAGTGTTGGTGTATTAAATGGATGTGTGACAAGACTTAAATAATTATGGGTCTGTTTTCACCCTTGATTCCTTTAAGAAAATTATTTGATTTGCAGTTTTTATGCTATTCACAAAATTATATAATTGTATTGTATAATAATGTAAAGTTATAGGAAAAGGTATGGTCTTTTTGGTAATGCTGACAGAATGCAATCTGTTAACTTCCTTAATGCAAGTACAGTATAACCCTGTCTGTCCAGTAACCTCATCTGAATGTGTAATTATCCTCAACACATTCAGTGAATGTTCTTGGGAAACATGGCAGCAACGTTGATGCAACGTGGATCTTTTTTAAAAACATGGTAGCAACATGGATGCAACGTGGATCTTTTTTAAAAACATGGCAGCAACGTAGATGCAAAAAGGTTAGTTGAAGGGAACTGGCTAAATATCATCTGTCCTTGTTTAAAGGCAAGGGCAGTGTGAATTCCAAGAGAACTGAGTCATCCATCCCAGAGTTCACTTTAAACTGTCGGACGATGTGTGAAAACCAACAAATTATCTGTAATGTGCTGAAAACAGAATGCAATGATGTGGAAATCATTCAAACCCTATATTCAATAGAAAATAGTACAAAGACAACATATCAAATTTTGAAACAATCATTTTATTGTTTTTGGAAAATTATTTGCCCACTTTGAATTTGATGCCTTTTTTGAAACATGTTGCTGGCATCAAATGGGCATGTATTTTTCCAAAATAGTGTTAACACCAGGCTGTTCCTAAATTCTGAATGCCATTGCAGACAACTGTTTTATTTTTTGATTCTGAAAGAAATGTAATATCTGTGAAAATGTTTGGGTTTAGATTTTACAAATGATGAATCTGATGATCTGTTATGTCCCTGAGAGCAATAAAGCTGTTTGATATTTCTCCTGCAGTTTGTCAATGTACCACAAGAGGTTGATGTGTACACAGTATATTTTAGGTGGTGGGTGAGGGTCATTGGGCTGTTTGAGTCAGTGGGCTTTTTTTACTGCGTTAAGCGGCTTAGGCTGCATTAACCAAAGGGTCAATTTGGATCTTTTTTTCTCAAGTTCATCTTTTGACCAATCAGATCAGTGCTGGCATTCCTTGTTGTTTCAACTTGTTTCAAGGTTTATTTGTCATATGCACCGAACAACACGGCGTCATCCTGCACAATGAAATTCCTGTGACATGGCACCCGACAACTATATAGTGAGAGTTAAGTTAATAAAATAATAATAAAATATAGCAACAATATACATAACACTGTATACTACCAGCAGTTTAAAAAAGAATACTGTAAACTAGCAGCAATCTGGGTAGTATTATTGATATAAAAGCAATCTGGTTAGCATTATTGAACATTGGATATGGCAAGCATGGCAGTTATATACGTAAGAGTGTGAACTAGCAGCAATTGGTAGAGTTATTGAATTTTATAGATACATATGTGTGCAATAAGCTTATGAATGGTGGCATAGCACACTACAACTACATAGTGAGAATTAAGAAGAAAAATATTTACACACAGTAAAACAATGTAGCAAGAGGATAAAGCAATAATATACATAACACTGTACATAGCAGCATTTTATAAAGAGTACTGTAAACTAGCAGCAATATTGGTAGTAGTATTGAATATTGTCGATATGGCAAGTATGGCAGTAATATACATAAAAAATGTGGTAACACTTTCTGTTAAGTTGACACTTATTACTATGTAACTGCAATGTAAATGCATATTAACAACTGCATTAACAACAATGTAGTACCACAGGTTTTACATTGTAATTACAATGGAATAATGGTTTATCAAAATAGGTTATTACACTTGTGGAAAAACAAAGGGTAATTACAAAACCTCCTGTAGAATGCTATTCAAAGTGTGTAACAACACACAATTTTGTCTTAGTAATTACATAATGTCTTGTAACACGTAAATACAACATATTGGAATTACACTTCTGCAGTCAGCTCTGTTGCACCATATGAATAACTACACCGAAGGCGTTGTCTCAAGCTAATCCTAACGGTGGCTGTCCCTCCTACAGCTAGATGCTTAACCTCAATTAGCCTGACATTCAGATTTCAGAGGCAAGAGTAATTCTACTTAGAGATTGCGCAGATATGCACAACATGTAACATATCTCGCCCACATTTGGAGGTTTAAAAATAGGGTCAGTAATCAGTAATGTGTCTAAAAACCTGTGGTATTACATTGTGATTAATACAGTGGTTAAGTATTTTCATTTCAGTTACATAGTAATAAGTGTCAACCTAATTAAAAATGTAAACTAGCATCAATTTTGAAAGTGTAGGATGGGAGAGTATGAACAGTATGGTAGAAGCATTGAGTATTATAGATACAGATGAGTGTAATATGCTTATGAATGGTACATGCAAAGGAATATTCTAATGCCCATTAAATGTATCTGAAAGGACATCAGAGCAACTTGAAAGTTTGTGTGTGATCAGGATGATCATGGGTCAATGTTACTGGTTGAGGAGTCTTGTGGCCTGAAAAAACTGTTTTTGTGCCTGGAAGTGCATGCTCCGATGCTCTGGTAGCGTCTACCAGATGGCAGCAGTGTGAACAGACCATAGCCTGGATGACAGTGATCTTTGATGATGTTCCATCCTTTTCTCAGGCATCGTGTATGGTAGATGCCTTGCACGGAGGGGAGATGGCAGCCGATGTGATGCTCTCCACAGACTTTACCATCCTCTGGAGGGACTTGCCGTACCAGGCAGTAATGCAGCCTGAGAGGATGCTTTCAATGGTGCACCTGTAGAAGTTGGAGAGTTTTTGCACACATGCCAAATTTCTTGAGTCTTCTCAGGAAGTATAGTAATTTTTGGGCAATTTTCACTGCTGAGTTTGCTTGTCTGGACCAATAGTGTTGAATGCTGAGCTGTAGTCCACGAACAGCATCCTCACGTATGTGTTGCCTTTTTCCAGATGGGAGAGGGCGGGGGGGTCGTCAAGGCGATGGCATCGTCCATAGATCTGTTGGGGCGGTATGCGAATTGATAGGGGTCCAAGGTGTCAGGAAGGGTGGAGCAGATGTGTGTTCTGACCAGCCGTTCGAAGCACTTCATGTTGGTAGAGGTCAGTGCTACAGGACGGTAGTCGTTCAGGCAGGCGATGGAAGGTTTCTTCGGTACAGGGGACGATGGTGGTCTGTTTGAAGCATGAGGGGACTGCAAATAGAGACAGGGAGAGGTTGAATATGAAAAAACCTCCGCTAGTTGGTCAGCGCACCCACGGAGGACACGGCCTGGAATACCATCTGGCTCTCCTCATGTCAGCAGTGGTTAGGGACAGACTGTAGTCGTCCGGGTCCTCAACAAGCCTGACTGAAGGAATTCTGTTGGTTGCCTCAAACCGTGCAAAACCGAATGCAGCACACCCGCACCGGCCTACTTCCTGGAGAGTGTTCTTCACTTGGCTGAATATTGTGGAGGGGTTTTTCTTTACCATGGAAAGGATCCTATGATCATCCACCACTGTTGTCTTCCATGGACGTCCAGGCCTTTTTGTGTTGCAGAGCTCACCACTGCATTCTTTTTTTTCTCAGAATGTACCAAACTGTTGATTTAGCCACTCCTAATGTTCCTGCTATCTCTCCGATGGATTTTTTTTTGCAGCCTAAGGATGGCCTGACTCACTTGCATTGAGAGCTCCTTTGACCGCATGTTGTGGGTTCACAGCAACAGCTTCCAAATGTGAATGCCACACATGGAATCAACTCCAGACCTTTTACCTGCTTAATTGATGAAGAAATAATGAAGGAACAGCCCACATCTGTCCATGAAACAGCTTTTGAGTCAATTGTCCAATTACTTTTGGTCCCTTCAAAAGGAGGAGGCTACATATTAAAGAGCTTTAATTCCTAAACCCTTCCTCCAATTTGAATGTGAATACCCTCAAATTAAACCTGAGAGACTGCAATTTAAGCCTATTCATTATTTAACTTTATCTTGAATATATTTTGGTTAACAGACAAAATAACAAAACTTGTGTCAGTGTCCAATTATTTCCAGACCTAACTGTATATGGTGCAGGCTTAGTCCCTTCGTATATGCTGTGGGGCCTATAGGACCTCTCCTGTTCCAGCATTGCTTGGAGCACTGCACCAAATAACTAGGACTAGGAAACAGGGGTATCTTTACACCTCTTATGATTGTTGCCAATTCCAGGCTAGTTGGGGGAACTAGTCTTTAATTATTAAACACACCAAAGCTGGTTTATGTTGCAACTTTTCAGGAAGAGGAACCGCAAAGGAACTATCAACAGTCAAGGACAGTTCCTGACTGGCAACAGCTTGTGGAAAATTAATTTATTACCATATCCTTATTTATCCATTATTCTGCAAATCAACTTTAATAAATGGACTGTTTTAGACTAGGCCTGAAATTGCTTTAGACTTCATGGATGTCACGGATAGGAGAAGACCTAGGTCAGCATGCCCTGTTCTTAGAAGTGATTATAGACAACACCCGAAGGCGCCAGGCCTCAACCCATCTTATCTATGGCCCAGCTACAGATGGCTCCAAGGTGAAGTTGCCTGTGTCTCCTCTGTTTCTTCCATTCGGGCAGGACAGAGACAAGGGGTAGCTCAGATCAGGAGGTCTGTTAACTCTAACCTAGAACTATGGTTGCCCTGACCTGTTTTGTAAAAGCACTTTGTGACAACTGCTGATGTAAAAAGGGCTTTATAAATACATTTGATTGATTGATTGATTGACAGTGTAGGGTCCTGTCTTTTTTTCCTTTTTACTTGTTTTTGTATGTATCTTATAGCATAAGAGAGAATATTTTTGGGGGCTGACAAGGAGGGGTATAAAGAGGTGAAAGCAATAATGTATGATCAGAACAATTATGATACTACTCTGTACTTGTACTCGGTCTCTGTTTTACGATTGTTTCCTTGGATCCACGAAATTAAACTGAAATAGTCAACTGTTATACAAACGACTGTTCAGTCTCTTTTCATAATAAATTATTTTTTCCATCTTCCTCAAACTCCAGCATGGGACATTTTTCTACTCTTCCCTACTTTTAAGGAAACCCCACCACTGGGCATTAGGACATATCGCGACACACAAACCTCTCCATTGTTACAACCCCCCACCCCGCTGTGAGGTATTAACAGGTCAATGGAGGACAGATCGTGACAGTCAATGATTCCAGCCCTTCACTTTTAACATGTATCCACCAGTAAAGACATTAGGATAATTTTCCGAATTTTACCCTGTAACCCCTGCCATTACCCCCCCTTCTTTTTCAACCCCCCATGTTTATTCAGCCACAGCGCATACCAGTAAAATGCTTTTATTTTTAAGTGCAATAAACACAGTATTTCACAATGAATGTGTACAAATAAACAGATGTACAATTGTTGAAGTAGTGTAAACACGAGAAAATGCTTGTATGTACCCTCATAGCGAAGCAACAACAGAATGTTCTCTAAAGCATACAAATAATTTTGTTATGTAATATGTTGCGTCTGTTAGTTCAAATCAAACACATTACTAAACAGCAATGTAATTAAAGATGCAAATAGTTAAGTTTAAAGTGAAAATGCAGGTTCCCACACAGCAAAACAAGAATAGAAAGTTCTCAAAAGGACACTGGCGGACAAAAGTTTGGAATAATGTACAGAAAAAATTAAGAGACCGCTGCACCTTTTTCTTTCCTCTCTAAAAAAGTTGAAAAGGAAGGTTTTGAGTGAGGAACAGAAGGGTTAAAATTAAGAGACCACTGCAAATTGAACGCTTCTGTTCCTCACTCAAAACTTTCCTTTTCAACTTTTTTGGAAAGGAAAGAAAAAGGTGCTGTGGTCTCTTAATTCCTTCCGGAGCTGTACGTGGGAGCGCTCTGAAAGCAGTCTGAGTCGTTAGACCAGGCATGGGCAACTGGCGGCCCGCGGGCCGCATGCGGCCCCCACCACCTTTTTGTGTGGCCCTCAGATGAATTTCAAAAACAGTAAAAGGATATGTACACAAAAAAATAAATAATTGAAAAATATATATATACTGTATATATACCATGTTTGACCTTAAATTTGTTGTAAAGTTGAAATCATTTTTTGCATGTTTACATATAAACCAGTAATTTCAGGTTCTCAGAAAGCTGTTGTGATGTCTTTCTAAGTGTAGCTGAGAGTGTACTGATATTTGAGTCATAAAACACTTGATGATACCTATTACAGAAGTCTGTGCGAGCCAAAATATCAAAATAATGATTGTAAAAAGCCAAAAAACCTATAGCGTTCAAAGGGTTCACGCGCTTAACAGCACAGCATCGAACACGTTGAATCCCAGGAGAGATGAGCAGAGCAGGAAAACAGCAGATGAATCATACCTTTCAATGTGGTTTCTCCAAAATGCAACAGTAAAATGCCTTTATATGTGGAGTACACATTGAGGGGACGTACCTTAACTCATATCAAGTAGAATCTTTTACTAATTATGGGAATTGAGCCTGTAATGTAGCTTTAAGTGTAGTAACATTCAAGTTGCCATAGAGATGCATTATACCTTTCAATGTGAATTTATTCGAAAAGCTGCAGTTAAATTACTCTATATATGGTGTACACAAAGAGGGAACCTACTTTAACTCAAATCAAGTGGAATCATTAACTAATTATGGGAGGCTGTAATGTGGCTTTAAGTGTGACAGCACCAACGTCTCCCTAGAGATGCACTGTACCTTTAAATGCAAATTTCTCAGAAATACTACAGTAGAAATTGTCTTTGTGTTGTTCATGTAGAGGGGGACGTACCTTAACTCAAATCAAGTGGAATTATTATCTAATTATGGGAATTGAGGCTGTATCAGATGTATAAATACTAAACCAATTCTTACTACATCGTATCTTCAGAAATGTTTATTGCATTAATGTATCTTGAAATACTAAAAATGGAACCGATAGAGAAAGACACGCATATGATGTATTGCGACCAGGGGCGAAAATCTGATATCAAGTTTGGAGGGGACAATTACATAAAATTTTCTCAAGAGCAATTTTTAAGGGCGACACCAAAATAGTGCTGTAATACTGTTTTAGTTTGAACCATCGGTTTGCTTGCAAATGTAGCTCTGCAAATTCAGCTATTGTGTGTGTGAATTCTACCAACATAAAACAAATTTACTGGATTAGCCTCACATTAGCTACGTGCATTGAGTGTCTTTCAGACGGTAGACACAAACATTGTCACCTTGCCAGCTAAGGAACACTGCATACGCTGCCTTGCAAGCTTCTCTCATTGGTCCAATCCCAATGTCCCCCCTAAACCCTAAACCCTCACAGATTTAACTGACGTCACCTAGTAAGTGATTGAGTGCAAGAGGCTGCAAGGGCTCTAAATGCAATGAATAGTAGTGGGCCAGCACTTGGCGACTTTATTATGTTACCTTGACGACGCTGAAACAAGTTGCACACTATTGTGGGTTTGGGACTTTTTATATTACGTTTTTTACTTTATTTGTGGCCAGTGCACTTAATAGACAGACTTCCTGATTTATTTCTTGCAGGCTCTTGCCCTACAGAGTGGACAAGAGGTAATTGTCAATAACAATCTATATTTGTCAATAATCAATGTACTATTTTTGGTCAAAACAGCATTGTTAAGCAAAACCTAAAATAAATAGTTGAATATACAAGGTATGTAATAAGGTGATTACATTCCTCTGATTTCATGTGTTCTATGTGCCATCTTAAATCCTTGTTAATGTAGTGCAGTTTACCGTTCTTCTCTTATAAAGCGGGTTTGCACGTCACAACGCTATGAACTGTGGGCAATTCCCTCAGGCAAAGTCTGCAGAAATGCGGATTTAGGAAAAGGGTGCATAAAGGACTCAAAATGTCTGCGAAAGAGCCCTTGCACAGTTGACGATTTGACAGTGGGACAGCCCTAAGCCCTCGCAGACTTAGCGAGAACGCGCTTCAAAGTCTGTGAGTGTGGATATTGGGATTGGGCCATTGATTCGAATTTAAACAGCTGCAAAAGCTGGTTGATGATTTTGTAGCTTGTTAGCAAACATCAGCTAACCGCTAGCTAACATAAGTGATCTGTAATTCAATGCAGAGAAAATGAAGGCTGGTGACGGTTAGAAATGTTTTTTATTGTATTGAGTGGTAGAAGTAAAGAAATGTCTAACATATCTTTTGTTTGACCTACTTACTGAAAGTCAACCACCAAAGACAGATTGTCAGATTACCACACATGCACCTTACATGCACACTGCTGAAGGCTGGGGGGCTGTGGATCAAACCACTGTGAGGCAAAGGGTGGACACTTAAACCCGCTGTTAAGTGTCTATATTTAGCACAAATGCTTTCATTTTGCGTCTTATTACTATTATTGAAATTACACAGTTATGTTCACATTTAAATAATGGGGGGGGGGTCAAATCATAGTTTTCCCCAAGATGGGGGGTCATATCCCCCCTGTCCCCCCGGAATTTTCGCCTATGCTTGCGACGCAGATTGCTTTTCAGAGTGCTTTGAGGAATACTATGGTATAGCCGCGCACACAATTTTTCAGAGCGGCTAGTTTGACCGAGTATTTTCAGGAGTCTGCTAGGTTGACCGCAGTGCCCTTCGCTCTGGCCGTAATGTCCCGAAAATCATTGTATGCCCTATGGCCACCATGGCCTGTATGTCCCCACTACTGTCAAAATCTCGCGGTCAGCAGTTTGTTCGTAAATCTTTTTGTAATTCGCAACTGAGAAGAACCACATGAACGGACTACATGCAGGTAAGCAAGCTAATCATCGATAGATAGCGGACTTATTTAGTGCTTACCTGAATCAAACCTCTTTGTTTTGGAATGTGCGTTCATGAGCAACTGGGAAGTGGAAAGTTCCGACCTCAGTGGGAGAATACACCTCAACGCTTTTTGAAAGCTCGGAGAAGTAACGTTAGGTTTAACATCACTCGGCATGGCAGCTTTGTGGTGAAAGTTCAAAAAACAAAAATTACTTGCTCCGCGCACAAATAAGTTACTATATTTGTTTATTTAGGTCGTACTCTTTAGCGCCGGTGATTGTAATGTTAAAGGATACTTCGCGGTTTACTTTTGGGTAACTGAGGTAATGTTATCTTTCTGGCTAGCTATTACGTTACGTTATAACGTTACTTAACTGTCAATACTATTGCCTGTTTGTAGTCGTCTTGTGAATGCTTTCAACTAAAACTTCTAAAATGAAACAGGTTCCAGAATCTATAAACATTTTGAGGGAGTAGATTTCAAATAGATTTCAAGGATTAGAACATGATAATTTAACTTTTTATGTGGAAAATACGTATCAGTTATACTAAGTTATTATTCAAAGTATTATATTAAAAAAATGACAATTGATGTTTTTATGTCATGCATGTTTTTTTCTTATTAGCAATTCAAGTTTTTTATTTGTAAGCTCCAATTTCTCTCAATGGCCTTTGTGCCCTCAACATTTTTGTCACACCGAAGGCCAAATGGCCTTGCCCCTAAAACGACGAAATTCCAAGCCTGGCCTACGTGATTTTGAAAAGTAGCCTACTTACAGGTGCTGGTCATATAATTAGAATATCATCAAAAAGTTGCTTTATTTCAGTAATTCCATTCAAAAAGTGAAACTTGGATATTATATTCATTCATTACACACAGACTGATATATTTCAAATGTTTATTTCATTTAATTGTGATGATTAAAACTGACAACTAATGAAAATCCCAAAATCAGTATCTCCGAAAATTAGAATATTACTTAAGACCAATACAAAAAAAGTATTTTTAGAAATGTTGGCCAACTGAAAAGTATGAACATGAAAAGTATGAGCATGTACATCACTCAATACTTAGTTGGGGCTCCTTTTGCCTGAATTACTGCAGAAATGCAGCGTGGCATGGAGTCGATCAGTCTGTGGCACTGCTCAGGTATTATGAGAGCCCAGGTTGCTCTGATAGTGGCCTTCAGCTCTTCTGCATTGTTGGGTCTGGCGTATCGCATCTTCCTCTTTACAATACCCCATAGATTTTCTATAGGGTTAAGGTCAGGCAAGTTTGCTGGCCAATTAAGAACAGGGATACCATGGTCCTTAAACCAGGTACTGGTAGCTTTGGCACTGTGTGCAGGTGCCAAGTCCTGTTGGAAAATGAAATCTGCATCTCCATAAAGTTGGTCAGCAGCAGGAAGCATGAAGTGCTCTAAAACTTCCT
>JACXGI010015022.1:7428-18358 GCA_016801175.1 Esox masquinongy
TGTGTGTGTGTGTGTGTGTGTGTGTGTGTGTGTGTGTGTGTGTGTGTGTGTGTGTGTGTGTGTGTGAGAGAGAGAGAGAGAGAGGGAGAGAGAGAGTGCTGAGCCAAAGCAGAGTGCTATCCTTACTGGGACTGACTGAGCTCTCCTTAAATGTTAACAGCACATCTGTCACTTCTTACAGTAACACTGAGCAGGAGGCTTCATTACCATGTTCAGATTAATGTGTGTGTGTGTGTGTGTGTGTGTGTGTGTGTGTGTGCTCACTGGCTGCTGCTTCCAAAGATTAACTTTAATGAAGGTTACGTTGCTACACACAATGTTTCGACCAATGCCCCCCCAACCCCCACCACAATCACGCACACACACACACACACACACACACACACACACACACACACATTTGAACCATAGTTCTTGGGAGACTCTAGGTTTTTGTGGCATTTCTCTCCTATGCATCCTTCTAGTCTCCATCAGCCCTACATAAGTTGAATGCAACTTGTCAAATGAGCTTGCATATATCTACCCTAACATCAGCCAGCTGTCAATTTACTTTCTATTTTGATAGAAACACTTAGAGTCTATTTTAATAATGTTATGGAATAGGTTCTAGATAGGTCAGGTCTTTGGGAGCATAACAAAAACTGTGGCAGCAACAATGATGTTTTTAAGTGATCTGTCCAGGTGATCTGTCCAGGTGAAGGCCTTGATGAAGTGTGCAAGTGTGCAGTTTAAAATATCCTCAATTTACATTGACCATTTTAGTCTTTTAGCAGACATTCATCTCAAGATGGTTTTGTAGGCTAACGTATGGCTGGTAAAAAGATGCTGTTACATTGTCCTTCAAAGTTTTATACGGAAGCTTAGGGGAATATGGTTAATCTTTCTCCCATTCCCACTCATATATCCATGTGATTTACAACATGGTTTAAACAGAACACTTACAGTGGGCAAGAGCCCTACAGTAGACTCAACCACTATGGACCAGCAATAGGTTTGCGTATTGCTTACCAAATAGTACCGAAAACGTTAGTCAGTTGTTTTTTGATGGTCGAAACAGAGTTGCTATTTTTTATTTATTCCTTTCATGTCTTTAATTAAGCAAAAATGCATGAGGAGGTACTGTCTGTAGCCAGTATACCAAATGTGCTTTGTCTGGAAACAGGTTTTTATTACAAGGAAATGCACACAACAAAAACGTAAATTAGAAAGTAATGTATACAACAGAGGCATTCATTCGAAAATAATGTACACAACAGAGGCGTTTATTAGAAGATAATATACACAACAGAGACATTTATTAGAAAGTTATGTACACAACAGAGGCATTTATTTGAAGATAATTTATGCCACAAATGTGTTTATTTGAAGATAATGTACACAACGCAGCCAATTATTAGTAGATAGTGTACACAACAAATGTGTTTATAAGAAGATAATGTACACAACAGTTGTGTTTATTGGAATATAATGTACACAACAGAAGTGTTTATAAGAAGATAATGTACACAACAGTTGTGTTTATTGGAATATAATGTACACAACAGAAGTGTTTATAAGAAGATAATGTACACCACATAGGCGTTATTAGTATAAAATGTACACAACAGAAGTGTTTATTAGAAAGTAATGTACACAACAGAGTCGTTCATCCCGCTTATATTGTATTTTTATTTTTTTAAATAAGATTTTATTTGGTTGGCATAATGTACTACTCAAATCTGGAATTTCATGGCTGGATTTGAATCCATGCTGCAGCAGCATACTGTATGTGCACTGGAGGCAGCAGCTTAGACAACTTGACCATCCTAGGCCTCGATAAATGGCCTGTTTCTGACGGTGTTTTGACCTTACCCGGCCTAAAGCTGCCACTGCCCCCCATCTCACTTTCCCTAGCTCCTTCCATTAAATGTTCATGCCTGTGTAGGTCTTTTCTAATGATGCTGTACATATTTCATGTCACTCTTTGCTAGCCTCCCTTTTTAGACAGTCCATGATTGATACCTGGGCCAGAAATAGTAGCTGTGTCTCCACATGCCTTTCATCTGGCATAGCAGTCCTGAGATCTATTGATTCACTGTGTGTGTGTGTGCGCGCGCGTGTGTGTGTGTGAACTTTGAGTCTGCAATTGATGGGATTTGGCCACGCATTGATTCTGTCTAATACAGACAAATATTTTATTTTTATAGGGCTGATTCATCTTAAGGTCTTTCTAAGACTCCTGGTTTTGCAATATCTGTCTTCACGATTCCTAAACTCCCTTACGTTTGCTTTCTCTCACAATTATTTTCACGCTCAGCTATCTCACTCTGGCCTCATGACCTGCCTCCCTTTACATCGTTATCCTCCATCTTGCATTCTCTTTCTCTTCTATCGCTCATTCCCTCCATCTCCCACTCCTGTCTCTTCAACTCCCTCAAAGACTTTTACAGTGGAAACTGACTTAGGACTGGAGTGTGTTAAAATTCTCCAAGCCTTGTAAAGATCTTTACTGGTTTTTTACAGGCCTCCAACCCACTGCCTACCGTCTCCCAGTGTTATAGACACTGTGGGTGTTAATCCTGTATTTTGTTTGGGTAGTATTATCATTCGCTGCTAAGATGAATTGACATTAAAGGGTTTTTTTGTCGCTTTTGATACTATTTCACCACTCTTAATACATAAAACACAACACATCATCACAAACACATTTTTTTCAAAACTTTAAGCACATCTGATTTTGACTATATACAACACACAAGATCAAACATTGTTTCACATTGAAATACATTATTTTTATACAAAGTACATGCATAACTTGTTTTTCAATGCATAACTGATTTTCATCTCTGTTGTTAAAATACCTTCTACTCTCACTATGCTTGTTGTTCCTAATTGATCATCACTCAAGTGAATATACTCTATGTATTTTACATTGTTTTGTCTACTATGTGCCTATGAAAAGTACCGAATCACCACCCTGAGGCCATAGATTCTGTGCTTAATTTGTGCCGGATCCAGACTATCCAGATCTGGGACTTATCCGGTACCTATTGGGACATGTGCATAATTTGACAGATAAGTGTTTCTGTCGGAATAAGTATAAAACATGAGAGTTTGACCAACACAGTGGTCAAAAAAAACTCAAATAAATCTAATGAAAAAACAACACTGCCCATTTGCCTGGTCACGTAATCGTGTCCGCGGCAACAGAGCTGTCAAACAGGCATGTGTTTACAGTACCAGCTCCGGTGGGATGTTGATAGTGAGCTAACGTTAGAATTAATGTCTTAAAGACAATCCGATTAATTTTCATTGTTTAACCCAGTGGGTCAGTCGACACCTAAACAGCCTAAAGAGGAGAGGAGAGCTCCATGGCTGTTATGTGGAGCGTTTTTGACCATTAAACTGAAAGGTAAGAATACTCATTTTCCAGCGACTGTGCTGTAGTGTTAATGACTATGATCCGATAATGTTAATGTGATGGTGTAGTTAGCCAGGCCTATCTATGTTTTGGGTGCAATGCTTGAATTGTGATGAGAGATGAGTTTGGTTGTCAGGGTAAGTCCCATAGGTTAATAATGTGGACACAGACCAGTTTTGTCAGTGATGACAGTTATGGATGCGTTAAGGTATTATGTTCATTATATATATATTTTCTACTTATTTATCAGCACGTGCGTGAGGCTTTTTCTCAGTTATTTCAGCACAGTGCTTCTGTTATAGCCCGTTCGATCCGCATTCACTTAATCTTGGACCTCTAAATTTACAAATTAAGCACTGCATAGATTTGTATATGACCTCACTGGGATTCAAACCCACAACCTTGCTACTGGTAGTGTTGTGCTCTTACAGTTGATCCACAAAAAACACTGCGTTACCAATACAACACTGTACTTGCAAATACTGGACATGATTGCCATCCATAAGAGGAACCACAAGTGGTAACCATATAAGACGGGTGTGAACAATGGCAGTGTCTTTCAACATAGGGAAGGACAGACAGTAAGGCAGAGGAGGAAACCACAGCCTTTGGACAAAGTCAAAACTCCAAACTGAGCTGCTGTTAACCATCACAGTTACATCTTTGTTGAACTGTAAAAAGGACATTATGGGGCAGGTCTAGGGACAGGAATCAGAGATTGGCCCAAAACCATTCCTGAATCACCTCTGAATGGTGGAACCTAACATTATCACACACAGTTTCAATGAGGAACTCAATGAGGTGTGCAGCAACATTGTAAGACCCAAGAAGTGTCTTATGTCCTACCACCCCATCTTATGGCAACACACATGGATATGTTTCCCTTATGTTGTCCAGGCACATGGACAGTTGCTCATTGGTGAATGATATTGCACCAACGCTGTCGAGTTTTGGCTCAGTAGAAGCCTGCTTTATCAACAGATGTACTTGTGATGGTTCACAGCAGCTCAGTTTGTAGTTTTGACCCTGTCCAGGGGCTCTCTGATTTACTCCTCCACCTTGCTGTCTGTCCTGCTCCATGTTGAAAGACACAGCCAGTGTTCCCATGGTTTGTATTGTTATATGGTTGCCAGTTGTGGTGCTACTATGGAGGGCAGTCATGTCTTGTTTATGACAGTATTGTACTGTACATAGGCAACGCAGTGGACTTTTGTGGCTCACACTACCAACACCAAGGCTGTGGGTATGAATCCAACCGAGGTTACATACAAATCTACGGCCTTAGGGTGGCGATCTGTACTTTTCAATCTGAAGATCAATAGTAGGCAAAACAATGTAAAACTCATTCGGTTTATTCACCATATAGTTGAGTGATGATCAGTTAGGAATAATGAGCATATTGATAGTAAAATGTATTTTAACAATAGATAAGAAAATCTTATCAAAAGTTGTGCATGTATTTTGATTGAACATAATGTATTGCAATGTGAAACATGTCTTTCTAGATGTTTTTTGTACTCCGTTAATCAGAGTCAGATGTACAACCCCATTTCCAAAAAAGTTGGGACGCTGCGTAAAATGTAAATAAAAACACAATGCAATGATATGCAAATCATTTATCTCTATATTTAGTTGAAAACGGTACAAAGACAACATATCAAACGTTGAAACTGAGAAGTTATTTTGTTTTTGGAATAATATATACCCATTTTGAATTTGATACCAGCAACACGTGGTGAAATATTACCAGATACTTGTGTGAATACTACCAAAGCATCTAGAAAAACTGTATTATGGAGGTGGAAGATCTATCTCCATCCCCATGAGCATGTCACCCTCCTTCAGCCCATGAATAAACCATGTCATGACATCACTGGTGACCGATATCAAGTTTGTTGAATATCCTGCACTGCGAGATATTTATTGTGATGATATTATTTTACTGTAAGATATTTATTGTGATGTGGATAAATTCCAAAGACAGAATTGATGCAAAATCAGTGCTAAACCTTGACATTTATTTCATTCTTTTATAGTATTTATTACGATTGATTAGACAAAAAAAGTCTTGTGGTAAAAGGTTTGCATCAATGATTGTAGAAGATGTCTTATGATGTCTTATGTATTGCACTTTTGATTATGGGATAGAAATTATTTTCAGTCAATTGTGATGGGTAGGGTAGTGTAAGAGTTTTGCCTAATGTGATAACTGTAACAGATTTCCTTTGGCACTTCAAAGAGTCATTTTGAAACACATGTCTTAAAATGTTTGGTCTTGGACTAACTGATTGTTAAAAGGACTTACAGTGACAATGGAATATGTTATCCTTTGATGACTTAACCAATGTACTAATTATATTTGACTTGTTTTGAATGCAAGAGTTAGTGTTACAAGTGTGATAAGTTGAGGTTTGTACTAAGATTTTAGAAAATCCCCCCACTCCTGGGGACCCCCAGACTTATAATTTGGTTGTAGCCCAGTTGTTCTGGCTCAGGAATATATCTAATACACTGCATTAAGTTGGTTTGGTGTCTGTTAGTGCGTTTGCATTCCTGTCCTTTGTGTCAAAGGGATCAACAGTGACAATAGCAGTCTGGTCATGTGACTCACATGTACTGTACTTATTGTCTTTGATAACTGCGAAGCAAGCATGCAACGAGCATGAGTGGACATGGAAACATAAACCAGTGCCGAGGTGAGCAGCGTGGATAGGAGGAGAGGAGGGAGTGCTGAAGGGATGTATCCTGGGATGAAAGAGGAAGGAGGAAATTGGAGATAGTAATATATGGTAGAGCTTAAGTGGTTGTTTAATCAGGATTTATCTCATAATACACTCCCTACTGTGCCACTGGGCGTCTGCATGTGTGCGTCTGTGCGAAAGAGAGAGTCTCCACACACACACACACACACACAAACACACACACGCACACGCACAATACACACATACGCACACGCACACACACAATACACACATACACACGCATGCGCACACGCACGCACGCACACACACACACACACACACACACACGATACACACGCACGCACACACGCACACGATACACACACACACACACGCACACACACGCACACACGCACACAATACACGCACACACACACGCACACACACAATACACAGTCCCTCTCACAGACGGGATTAGGTTGTGTGAATGGTCAGGGATTGTTGGCTCTGTGGTGTCTTTTGGCATGTACCAGAGTGTAGGGAAGGCTAATCCTCCTTTTGGCCCCCAGGACACAGCCTGTCACATACAATTACCTAGGAAGCCTAAGAAACAACTGACATGCATGGAGAGAGAGCGGGAAGGATGGTCACACAGACAGAGAAACAGTGACTTAGAGACAGAGGGAGCGAGAGAGGGACAGAGAGAGATGGACAGTGGGTAGAAAAGAGTGAAAGACAGACATAGAGAGATGTATTTCTCATGAGTCTACTGTGCAGTTGTTCCATCAATGATTTAGTCTGATATTTCAAATGTATTTCCCTTATCCATTTATCACCCACATGGAATCAATCAATTTATCACTTCCTATACTTTCCGGTTCCATCGTTCATTTTTTTCCTCGTTCTTTCAGTCGCCCATATGTTTATTCATTCATCCCTTTCGTCATGTGTGTCCGCTGTCATGTGTTCACTTGTGTGTCTTTGTGTGTGTGTGTGCCAGTATGTGTGTGTGTCAGTATGTGTGTGTAATGCGTTTGTGGATGTGTGTGTTAAGGTTGTTAGCTGTTTCTCTGGCCCTCCTCTGCACCAAACTGCAAGTCCAGTTGTTTTATCTGAGACTTACACCAGATTATATCAGACTTATTAAAGTGATGTCAGAGGCCATTAATGATCTTGGTCTTCGTTTTCATATGCTTGCTGAACCGGTAGGGATTTGAAGTCCATTTACTTAGATCATCTTTCACATGGTAACACACATGTATCTGGAGTCCCTGCCCCCATCGCTAGTTGCCATGGATATGTTATGTGACATTGTGTTTCCATCTGACTGTCCTGGGCGATGGTACATGTATGACAGGAGGGGAATTAACTGTTAGGATAAATGCGTGTGTTGATGCGGAACAGACAGACAAACGACCTGAACAAACGCGCAGACGCACACACACGCATACGGACACAAATGAAACCAGTGATTGGTACGGAAGACATTAGGTTCTGACAGGGAACTAAAATAAACTGTAAATACTGTAAGAGAATCCCTGGAGAGGAGGGGAACGGAGTTGATGTCTGAAAAAAAACCTGGCATGACCTCATTTATTTTTAATTGTTCATTTATTAAAAGCAGTAACTCCTCTCAATGTACTCAGAGGAACTGGAACATCAAAATAGCTTCTGAAGTTTTGGCGAAAATAGGTTATCTTCTAGCAGTGACAACAGTTTTTAATGAGAGTATAGAAGACCTTAGAGAAGAAAGTTATTGTTTGTTTTGATGAATTAGCTAATAAGAGTTGATAAATGTTTGTGAGCAGAGAGAGAGAGAGAGAGAGGGGCAGGTGGAAATTATGTGGGAGACTCCTGACTGTCTTCTATCTTCTCTGTTCAGTTCATCAGTGGAAAGTATTGACCCGGCAGTACATTAACAGACTGGAGCTACACACACAGTAAATCAACATCTATTTAATCACTCAGGCCTGATATTAGTCTGTTAATGTACTGAAGAGATAACACTTTCAAATGTATCTCTCTCTCGGAAATGTATGATTCTGAATTTAATTTCAACATATTTATGCTGACAAATCTTTAAAACTTTTTGGTGTGTGCACAGTGATGTTATGAAAGTATAATTCTATTTATCATTAATATATCAATTATCACTCCTTTACGCAGCACATTTCCAGATCCCTCTAATTGTAGGGATGGGGTCATTGTCATCCACAGCCAAGTCTCAGTCTCCTGGCAAAGGCAATCAGGTTTTGGGCCAAAATATCCTGGTACTGGAATTCATTATGCCACTGATTTTAACAAGTAGCAAAACAGCCCAAAATCATCAATGATCCACCACCATATTTTAATGTGGGTATCAGTTACTTTTCTTGTACGCAGTCCCCTTTGGTCACCAAACATGCTGATGGTGTAAATGGCAAAAAAAGGAAAAGTATTGTCTCATCTGACCACAACATACATTTCCAATTGTCGTTCCAACACGCTTGTCAAAGTTCAGGAGCTGCATGTGTGGGTTGAGCTCAGTAAGAGCTTCTTTCCTGCAACCCTTCCAAAGAGCTTGTTGACATGGAGGTGGCTTCTAACAGTTGATTTTGAGACTTGATCCCAAGATTTCACTAGACCCCAAAAACCTAACTCTGGACATTGAAGCCAGTTCCACTTTTTTTTTCATTGCAACTCCCTAATCAGGCACTGGTTTAGGCCTTGGGTACCAAGTGAGTGCAATTAATAATGAGGTAGAACAGAAAACCAGTGAGCTCCAGACCTCGTAGTGTAAGTAGAGTTGAGTATCCCTGCTCTT
Organism: Esox masquinongy; assembly: GCA_016801175.1. Lineage (NCBI taxonomy): Eukaryota > Metazoa > Chordata > Actinopteri > Esociformes > Esocidae > Esox > Esox masquinongy. Next base: position 16,313 of record JACXGI010015022.1, read on the forward strand.
GACCGTGCTGCTCTGAATCTGTTATCCTTGGATTCTTTTTTTATCATCTTCCTCACCCTACGTGGGAGCAATATGCACATTTCAAATTTTAGATAAAATAAAATGTTTATTTGGGAGAGTAACAATAATCTGTAAAAAACAAAATCATTATTTGTGATATATTTTTAGCTCAATATAATGTGAAGGTATGCATTACGGTTTGGTTAATATAATAAACCAGTCAAAAAACGAATGTAAATATTACATTCTAGCTCCATTAATATATATATATATATAAATATATATTTTTTTTTTACAATTGCAGACCCCAAGGATGGCTGCACAGAGGATTCAGTGCAATGCCCCTAACAGTAATTTAGTTGTAAGTGTATTACAAAATACAGCTCAAAAAACCCTGAAGAGTAATGTATCAAAATAAATGGGAATGTTTGTGTGAGCCTGGTGTATCCAGAGATTCCTACAATGATAGTAAAACTGGACAATTTTGATTTTCTTTTTTATGTCGGTCCCCTTGAGACGAAACGCTATTTCCAGCTTAGTTTTGCGGTTTATGGTAGAATGTAAAATTGGAGTTATTGTTAGACTTTAAGGGTTAGATTCAGGCATTAGGGTTAGGTTTAGTCATCAAGATTACATTTTCAAGGTTATGGTGAGGATAGGCAATCATTTATTCTCTATAAACTATAGGGGATATATTTTTTTAGCTGAAATGGAATGTTTGTGTCCTGTATATTGGACTGGGATATGTGGTTCTCACCTAGCTATCTTATGATAAGTGGAAAAGAGCATTTGGCGCTGAATAACAAAAATGTCAAATCTCCATATCTCAGACTGTATTGATACATCAAAAAATGCACGACATATTAACAGTGGTTCTCAACCTTTGTTGGGCCAGTGCCCCCCTATCCATTATCCAGGTCCCTTACTGCCCCCCATCAAATAAGATACAGGCTAATTGCCCTGATTATGAATGATTATTATTATTGTTATGATTGTTATGATTATTATTATTAATGTTATTATTATTGCTGTTACTATTGTTATCATCAAAAATCATCAAAAAAGCATGACAAACAACAGATTAATTAGTTTCCTAGGAAAACAAACAGCAGCCAATCAGAAACAGCTAGCAATCTAACATTCAAATCTTAATTAAACAACAGCCAATCTGAAATGCCAAACAATAATCATTTTTGTTACGGGTGGGGATCCAAGCGCGGGCACGGGTGGGGATCCAAGCGCGGACTGGGAGCGAGTGGGAAAAGGGCAGGTAGAGTGTACGGGGACTGGAGGTAAGGCGTTTAACGTAACGGCGGCGAAGGGGCAGACGAGCGATAGGCAGAGTGGTCAGGGACGGGCAGAGAGTCGGTACACGGGCTGGCGGCAGAAGTACAGTCGGGGAACAGGCAGAGTGGTCGGGGACAGGCGAGAGGTCAGAATACCGGCAGACAACAGAAGTACAGGCAGGGCTCAGGCAGAATAGTCGGGAACGGGCGATCGGTCGGTGCACGGATAGGCAGGACGGGAAACTGGAGAACGCGAGATGTGCCATGTAAACATGATCCAGTTGTATTTGTATGTGTGGTGATGAGGTGACTGGGGACAGGTGTGTGATTTGGTGATTGGTGACAGGTGTGTGATTTGGTGTGCACTGAGACTCAGGGGCGCGGGCGCCCTCTGCTGCACGTTCGCGGAGGCGGGGACATGACAGTACCCTCCCCCCGACGGACGCCCCCAGGCGGACCCCCAGGAGCCCCCGGACGTTGGCGATGGTAAGCCCGGAGCATGGACGGGTCCAGGATATGGCTACGGGAGATCCAGCACCGCTCCTCCGGACCATAACCCTCCCAGTCCACCAGGTACTGGAAACCACGACCCCGACGCCGAGAGTCCAGGATCCGACGAACGGTGAACGCAGGACCCCCATCTATGATCCGCGGAGGGGGCGGCCGGGGAGGAGGAGGAAGGAGCGGGCTGTGACGCACAGGCTTGACGCAGGACACGTGGAAGGACGGATGAACCTTGAGAGAAGGGGGCAGCTTGAGA
>JACXGI010015023.1:6815-18146 GCA_016801175.1 Esox masquinongy
GGGGGGGGGGGGGGGGGGGGGGGGGGCTGCCAAATCATCAACCCTTTGTTTTGCACATTTTTAGATGGACAGTATCACAGTACTACTGTTTGAGTGTCTGTGTTTGTGTGACACGGTTATAAAGTTCACACCCGGAGAGGAAAAGCCGTGGAAGGTGAGATTGAATTCCAACGCGCAACATACTAAAGTATCGTAACTGCTGTACCCACATAACCACGTGTATCAGCAGTTCCCAATAAAGGGTATGTTTCCAATGTTCTCGGTGAAACCCTCAGGAGGGTGCGGAGAAACTGCGTCTAATTGGGGGGGGGCGGGGGGGTTGGATAAACCTTGCGTGAAATTGCTGTCAGGCCCTGATTGTTGAGAAAGGGGTCCCCCCCATCAGACCCCTGCCTGCCTGCAAAGTGAGCAAGTCCACTGCTCCGTGGTCACTGGAGCACGAAGCGGGCTGAACCTACAGGAAGACGGTGTGTGGGAACGCGCGTGGGTATGGTGTGTGTGTGTGTGTGTGTGTTTACGGCCATGTGAGAAAGTGTTAGTTTGAGAATTTTAACTCTGAGTTGGAGTTGGCTCTGTGTCAGGGAGAATACGTGAATATGTGCTTATTTAGGACCGTGTTTGTCTGCGTGAGAGAGTGAGGGGGTCGGATGTCCGTATATAGGCTAAAAACGGGGTTTGGGCTGTCTTGTGTGGTGGGGGGCTGAGAACAGTGGGTTTAGGGGGTGGTAATCTGTCCGGGGGTAAACGCGTCCTCATTCCGGAGCAGACAGCCTGTTAGACACAGTGAGAGCTGCACTGGACTGGTCCAATCACACAGCGCAGGCCAATGTGAAACACTGGAGACATCGCTAGCTGGACTAATCCACGTGAGACTGTATGGTACTGAAAACACACAGGCTGGAGACATGACAAGATGTCCCCAACAGAAAATGGCAGACGTCCTGCAAGAGAAGGTTGGTTTGGTGAGAGGCTGCGATGTGTGTGTGTGTGTGTGTGTGTGTGTATAAAATTTGCTTCTTGAGAAGGCTACTGTGGGAGTTTACGCGTGCACGTTTATAAAGCCCACAGGGTCAAATTGGGGTGTAGATGTCAATCAATCGAAAAAAATTGATCCTGACTGATTGATTCAATGCTAAGTCTGACCTCATTTGACGGAGAGAAGAGGGAGGATTATCACGTATCTCTCATGCAAATACAGCCTTTAAATGATCTTTCAGCAAAATGCTTCAAGCGTATTGCTGCATCAGTAAACACTGACATTTGGAATCCGCATAAACGCTCTTCTCTCGCTGTTTTCCTACAAACGACAACTGTGTATCCCTTTATGCCCACCTGCCTTTCTACTGCAGTAGAAGTATCATTTCCAGAATGGGCATTGCCATCCAAGTCAATGATCTGTGATGGTATTTCAATGGCCTCTGCCTGTCTGCTATTGTGCTTCCTGCCAAACGTGGCATATGGAGAAGGCAAGCAAATGTCTGAGGCTCTGCTCAGGGCAATGGAAATGGATTCACTGCTCATTTAATCTGAATGTCATACACACACACACACACACACACACACACACACACACACACTAGACACACGGAAGCTGTCTTGTGGGCCTAATCAACTAAATTGACATTTATATCAAACAGTAGCGAATCCAAATATAGAAAAAAAATGTAATCTTGGTCATTTTACAGTGAGTTGAACAGAGATTATATTCTTGAAATCAGAACTGGTGGCATTCAATTCGGCATGAGTTTCACTGAACTGACTTTCTCCCTTATCTGACAATCTTGAGTTGTGTGCGAATATTTTCCTCATACAAAATTTCATTTGAGGACAAGCAAAGACTCATTCAATTTCGATAAATAAATATCATATTAATGTGTGTTGGCCTTCTAGTTGCATTGTTGGCAAAAGAGAACTAAGTGTTGAGTGTGAAGAATTCATGGTGTGGGATGTTTGGCACTTGTTTCCTCTGAATGTGAGAGGCTGTTGAATGCTGGGACTGTTGTGACTAGACCCGACAGTTTGGGAAGTACTTTGTGGGCAGAAGATCATGTGTCAGATGGCTGGAGTTTTATTGTTCAGATAAAATCTTTATCTGAAATGCATCTGAACATTTTAGCTCACTCACCAGAAACAAAAGTATATTCTGAGAATTGTTTGTTATTCTTTGATACTGAAAATTAGAAAGAAAAATAATAAACAAAATAAGATTGCCCCTGGTAAATTTTTTCCCCGTGTTATTGATTCCTTGTGAAATCCAAAGCTACAAATATCATTTAACGATATCTCCAGCTAGACAACACATGGCAAGATACCACTTTTTAACTCTACTAGAGCTATGGTTCGTTCTCGCTTTCCTAGTTAACTGATGACATGGAGGAAGTCACTACCATGTACAGCCCTATTTCCAAAAAAATTGGGATGCTGTGTAAAATTTTAAGAAAATCAGAATGCAATGATGTGCAAATCATTTAAACCCTATATTCAACAGAAAATAGTACAAAGACAACTGCGCAGGCAAATAGTGCAACATTTTAAGGAAAACGTTTCTCAACGTAAATGAGTTTGGGGATTTCATCATCAATGGTACATAATATCATTAAAAGATTCAGAGAATCCGGAAAAATGTCTGTACACAAGGAACAAAACCGAAAACCAATATTGGATGGCCGTGATCTTCAGGCCCTTAGGCGGCACTGGATTAAAAACAGACACGATTCTGTAGTGGACGTCACTGCATGGGCTCAGGAACACTTCTGAAAACCATTGTCTGTGAACATAGTATGTCACTGCATTCACAAATGCAAGTTAAAACTACCATGCAAAGAAGAAACCATTTATAAACAAGATCCAGAAGAGCCACTGCCTTCCCTGGGCCTGAGCTCATTTAAGATGGACTAAGGCGGAGTGGAAAACTGTCCTGTGGTCTGAAGAATCAAAATTTGAAATTATTGCCTGACCGCGTAAGCGGAGCCGGCCAAGAAGAGCGAATGTCTCTTACTAAGTGAGTGAGTGATTGACTGAAAGACTGACTGTCTGCCCTTTGTTAAATAGTGTAGTGGTTGGAGACATGGACCTGCAACCAATAGGTCCCGTGTTTGAATCTTGTCAAAGCAAATTATACATTAGGATTTGTTCCGGATAGATAAAAACTTTGCTGGCTACAACCTTCAGTAGCTGTGTTATAGTAAGCCTAAAATAAAACTGTTCACAGTTATGTTGCAACTATTTCTGGTGGATTTTCAAAGTACACATCCGTGCATGCTTTTTGGGTCAGGATAGACAAAAACTTCACTGGCTACAACCTTCAGTAGCTACGTTATAGTAAGCCTAAAATAAAACTGTTTATATTGCGACTATTTCTGATGTATTTTCGAAGTATGCATCCGTGCATGATTTCTGTGGTAATATAGGCTAAATAAAAACCCCTTGGGCCGTAAAAGGGTAAGGGTTTCCACGATTCTCTCGTCTTTTCACTGGACGAAATAGTCAGTTATTGTCACCTATATTGATTGTTATTGTATCAATGTCATTCACGAATGAAAGAAAAACAAATGTTTTTGTGCTATGAAATAGCTTTGGCTGTGTTAGGTTCAAGAAGTAAGTTAGATACTAGTAAGCCTATTACTGGCTAATAAGCTGTTAAAACGGCCTGTTGCAAAAGCCATACATTTCACAGATGCTATTTGTGGTGGAGGTAAACTTAATAAGAAACGCTAGTCAGTTTAACACAATGCTTAATGGTGTCTAGCGAAATATTCAAACTTGGCGTGATATTAATGCGTGACAAAATGATCTAATGTCGTGATGCTATTCCGACACTGGGCAACCGTATAGCACTGTGGCGTAGTGGTTAAAGACACTGCCACTCACGTGGAAGACCCAGGTTTGAATCCAATGAGGGCAACAACATTTATCACTTTTAATTGTGGGTCGGCTGAACTAGGCTTGCCTGGTTGCTTTTCTGGTTTTTGGGAATCAAGGACGCTGCGTCCTCCGGACTAAAGAGGAGAGAGACCATGTGGCTTGTTATCAGCGTAAGGTTCAAAAGCCAGCATCCGTGATGGTATGGGTGTGCATTAGTGCACATGGCATGGGTGACTTGCCCATCTGTGAAGGCACCATTAATGCTGAACAATATATACAGATTTTGGAGCAACATATGCTACCATCCAGATGACGTCTTTTTCAGGGAAGGCCTTGCTTATTTCAGCAAGACAATGCCAAACCACATTCTGCATGTTTTACAACAGCATAGCTCCGTAGTAAAAGAGTCTGGGTGCTAAACTGGTTTGCCTTCAGTCCAGACCTGTCACCCATTGAAAACATTTGGTGCATTATGAAACGAGAAATACGACAAAGGAGACCTGAACTGTTGAGCAGCTGAAATCCTATTTCAAGCAAGAATGGGAATACCTTTCACTTTCATAATTACAGCAGTTGGCCTCCTCAGTTCCCAAACGCTTACAGAGTGTTGTTAGAAGAAGAGGTGATGCAACACAGTGATAAACATGCCCCTGACTCAACTTTTCTGAAATGTGTTGCTGGCATCAAATTCAAAATGGGCATGTTTTTTTCCAAAAACAACAAAACTTCTCAGTTTCAACATTTGAAATGTTGTCTTTGGACTATTTTCAATTAAATATACGGATAAAGGATTTGCACATCATTGCATTCTGTTTTTATTTGCATTTTACGCAGCGTCCCATTTTTTGGGAAACAGGGTTGTGTACCTGTGTATGCGTGTGAGTGTGTCTCTATCTGTACATGGGTTTACTGTATCTGCGTCAACAGGCTCTCACACCGTCTGCCTCCTTCTCGGTGGGTGTATTTCAGTATGACCCGGAGAGCTCGGGCTTCATCAGTACTGAGCGCTTCAGGGACCTGCTGGCAGCCCATGGCTCGGAGCTGGACCCACACAAGGTGGAGGTCCTACTGGCCCTCGCTGACAGCAACGCCGATGGAAAGATCTGCTACCAGGACTTCGTCAACCTGGTGAGATTGCCTTTCTGTAATGATATCTTATGAGCAAAATTAGATGTGATATTTTTTGTTTGATTCTCACAGACTTGTATATGTGTGTTATACATGCAGCGAGATGCAGTGCAGTAGGGGGAAAAACATGGCACATGGTAGACAACATTAACACATTAATGGAGACAATGCATCGGTTTGATAGGTTTGATTTTCACACCGCACTCATGCCTTTAGTAATGGTTCTATCCTCCCTATTCTCATTAGGGATGGACATCAGGGCCCTGATTGGCCTGAATTGGCACATTGAGGGATTCTCCAGTTGCTTTTGTTTCACGGGAGAGTTCGAACTCTGGAGACAGGGGAGTGGAGTCATCTGGGGAAATAATCAGTTGTTCGGAAACTTCTGGAAGACTGCGGTGTCTGAACAATGGGGGGTGTGGGGTGTGTGTGTGTGTATGTGTGTGTGTGTGTGAAGGCTCCCAACTCTCCCTTCTCTTTTCCTCCAAAGGGGCCTATTGTCTTGTACAGTGGGCTGAGGCTGGGCCTTTGGGAACTTGTGAAAAGGGAGTCCTGTTGGTCCGTCCTGGTCCTACAAGAGGTTAAAGGTCAGGGCTTGGAACGGGATGTGGGACAGAGAGGAATGTGGAGCTCGAAACGTGTGTGCGTGTGTGTGGCTTGGCTGGTATTGTTGCCCCTTAAAACACCCCCCCCCCCAACATTCACTGGGACCCCAACAGGAGCAGGGAGTGGGAAGGAAGGCGTTGTTGAGGGGGACGTGGAGGGGGAGGGAGTGAGAGTCCCCATCTTCACTTTGAACCACGGCCATTCCTTAAAGCTGTCGGCTGGATGGGAGGAACTGCCTCTTTTTCCTCCCCCCTCCTAATGCCCCCCGTCTCTCTACCGCCATTTCCGTGCTACTCCTCTATTTCCTCCCACTCTCTTTATCTACCTCTCCCTCCGTGACAGTGTCTTCCGACATAGTAGAATATTGCCTATTGTCCCTGCGCTCCTGAACTCTCTCTCCCCCTCTCCCTCTGTATACTCCTCTGTTGTTTCCTGTATGGGAATAGTCATTACCTTTCTCCATCTATTTAATGAAAAGAAGAAGACAAAAAGAAGTACCGGGCCAGAAACAGAAACAGCACTGTGTCTTTATCTTTATGAGGCCCTAACCCTTGCAAACAGTATGTGTGTGTGTGCCCGCATGTCTGCTTTGTATGTTCCCTTGGGAGGGGGGGGGTCATTGACTGTGTGGTAATGTTTGATTCCCCTGTTTTTGACTTCGGGAAGTGGAGTGGCCATGGTGACCTCCACACAGATCAGTGTCTCTTGAAGCCCACAGACACTCCCAGAGCCCATGGATCTGTGGAGGCCCATTTTCAACAAGTATTTTTTGTGTGTGCCTGATCTACCTGAAGCTCTGTTGCTTCTGTGTAAGTACAGAGAGTTTACTCGTTGAAACAGGTGCAACGTCATACCATTTTAATTTCACGGTATTGTTTCCAAATCCATTTGGGTGATTTATCCAGGAAGAAATAATGCCTGGGAATGGTGATGTCATTTACAGTGACTCAGAGTGGTGATGCTAGTGGTAATCAACAGATGACAGACAATTTACACAAAGTTGACACATATAGTCATATACTACTGGGATACTGGGATATGAACAGTGAGGATATAAAATACATAGATTTACAGTTGATGCACATTAATAAATAGATGGGTCTGTGTGTCTGTGTGTGTGTGTCTGTGTTGCTGTGTCTGTGACTTTGTGTCAACAGCGCTACATTTGTGTGTCTCTCACGGTAGAAGGTCTGTATGCATGTATGGGCAGCATTGTCAGGCAGCTGTTGCCATTGCTGGGACAAGGAGAAGGGCTCAGCGGTTGCTAGGTGACGACAAAGGCATTCCGTTGCCTGGGCGAGATGGGCGTGTCTGGCAGCGTGGTCGCTGTCACACTCAGGAGTCGTATGAAGGATCGGGGTGCTTGCAGCGTAGGGGAACCATGACGACACACAGGCGCCTTGAAAGGAAGCCAAGCGATCGTTTTGGGACCCGAGAGGCGTCAGTGATCCCCAAGCGGAAATTAAATAAACAACGCTTTTATGTCGAATAGTTTCTATTGGTGTTTCCATCGTGTCAGAAAACGAAATAAAATTTTTCAATAAATGCCTTGCTCAGTGGGCGGACTGTCCCTCAGCAAGGTTTCCAATGTGTTTTTTTTTTAATTGTTGACTGCCCTTGTAAATGTCTCTCAGTATACCTCCACTTTCCCCTCCTTTAACAGATGAGCAACAAGCGCAGCAACAGTTTCCGTCGGGCCATCCTCCAAGGCGGCCGTCAGCTGAAGGGGGCCGGGGCCCTGAGAGACGAGGTGGGTCTGGGTCTCTCGCAGAGGCTGGTTAGGCACGTCGCCTACGAAACCCTGCCCCGGGAGGTCGACCGGAAGTGGTACTTTGACAGCTACACCTGCTGCCCACCGCCCTGGCTCATCTTGGCCATCACCGTCGCCGAGGTAGAGTTCATATTCTCTCGGGTCTGCGCGTCTTCAGCGCCGCACGTCTTCAAATGTCTTTGTTTTGAGGAGCTGATGCTGCAAAGTGTTGATACACTAGTGTTAAACAATAATGCGAAAGTTGTATTTTGTATCGTCCACATTGACCTCGTGTTTCTCAAGGTGGCGGTGTTCATCTACTACGGCGTCCTGTTGGACCGCTGGGTGCTGCAGGTGTCCAGCCCGTCCTTCCTCAGGAGCTCACTGCCCTACCACCCCCAGCTACGAGCCCAGGCTTGGAGATACCTCAGCTACGCCTTCATGCACGCGGGGTGGGTACCAAGCTTGCCCTGGGGAAGGTCAGGCTTTGTCCCCACACGACCAGGAGGCAGACAGCCTCCCGGTTAAAGCAATCTGACAGGTAACCGAAAGGTTGCTGGATTCAATCCGCGAGCCAGCTAAGTGGGAAAATCTTTGGTTCTGACCCTGAGCAAGACCCTAATTAACCCTAATTGCTCCTGTAAGTCGCTCTGGATGAGTTCATCTGCTAAAGGACTAAAGTGTAAATGTATATTTGCACTGTCCCAATATACACACTTGCGTACAGGTCATGCTGCGCGCTGTATGATGTGCTAGTATGGATAACGCGACAGCTTTATTGGCCCTCCACAAAGCCTATGTAATATCTATCAAGTATTGGAGGTGTGTTTTGCTGTCAAATGACAACCTTCAATATCCAGAACATAAACCTTTAAAGGAAATGGAAGAAACAGACATATTTTTCCAGTAATTACCATGCAATTATTCTTGAGACCCATGAAATATATTGAGTACAGTGAGGGGATAAAATGCATGCATTGAAATTTAATCTGACAGCCATATACATCATGATATCTCTCTCATATCTCTTAGAGAAGCGTTTTTCTATCTATTCATATTAGCAATGTAGCTGAGGCCACAGCTGTCTCCTTTCCCAATGATTTTGCTTTTCAACTCACCACATCCGATTTATCATGAGAGTGCAAAATCATAGTGAGCCATTCATTAAAGGGATATTTTGGCCTAGATTCATATTTGGGTGAAATCCTGCTTACCCTGAGTTGTTCTTGAAGGCCCATGGAGTCATTTTTCACAAGTCATAATTCATCTGTGTCCCAGCCTGTAATTAGCATTATCAGCATCGTCCAAATTCATGAATTGAAACTGTTCGTCGTGAGCCACAAAAGCTACAGGTAGAAACCTGCTCCAAAGCACTTCAAACTGAGACTAGTGCTGGTGTTTACCTCCCATGTTTACCGGTCAGTTTTGTTCACAAATGACGTCAATATGTTTGTTTTCAGGAAGGGGAAGTGTCAATCTAACTTTGTGAACAAGCACTTAGCATTCGCTAGCTACCGATGACGTCGTTGCTGAATAACAGAGGCTGTGTGTGGTGGCTACAGAACATTGTTTGCATAGTGCCAGATTGAAGTCACCAAATTCTGCCTGTTGTTTTGCCATTATGCAGTCAAAAAAATGGATGTATTTAGTGTGAAGTGTTTTTTGAGTTTTTTTCCCTGATCATTTGTCCCCTATCACACTACAGTCATGGTCATGTTTAGGGGTTGTTCTATTTAACCATACAACAATCCTTGTTGGTGTATTGAAGGCATGAGCGAGTCATTCTGACACTGAGACAAGGGCGATGTTGACTGGCTTGTGCTTGTGGAGAAGCAAAGCTCTGTCCGAATAAATGAGCGCACAAGGCCGTTCCACTGGAGATAACGAGACCTATTCATTTTCCAGTTCTAACAAATCCATGACGGAGGGCACAAAAGTACAAGTGCCTCTCTCTATTCCAATGAGAGATGATATCCCATTGTCTGTACACAATACCATTTTCGTTTGGTAAGGGAAGACGAGAAGGAGACAAGTTGTGTTGCTGTTTAGAGGCAGGATTCTGCGCAGTGCCCCTTTAATGAGCCTCAAACTTGATGAAATATTTTAGGGATGCCAATCCTTGTGACAGACATGTTCAGAAAAAAATATACAGCTCCGGAAAAAATTTATTATTCCTCACTCAAAACTTTCCTTTTCAACTTTTTTGGAAAGGAAAGAAAAAGATGCAGTGGCTCTTAATTTTTTCCGGAGCTGTATTTGAACAATTTTACCTCAGTTAAAGGTGAACAACAATTATTTATTTAGCGTTTTTTGCTCATCATCGCCAAGGCTGGCAGGAATCTTGGTGGGAACTGTACACAACAAAGCTCCTGTTACAGCCTTAAGTGTACGCCTCAGTCCTTCCTCGGGGCAACAGTAATGGACTAGCGGTGTCCTCGTAGACCTACACAGAGCTGCTAGCCCTTGTGCTGTCAGTAGAATCAGAGTGTGTGGGGTTGTTAGCAGGGCTGATGTGCACAACGTGTTGGCGTTGTCGTGGCGCAGTTGACCCAGTGAGGGGATTACATTGCGGGGGGGGGGTTAAATATGTCGGACACATCACAATCCGACAGATCAGTCCACATGGAGGTGCAGCTAATAACCCAGCAGCGTCGTGCAACGGTCTGAGAGGACAAAGCTAGAAAACCACACTGCCAAACTTGACGTGCCGGCCACTGATGAAAACTGCCACCACATGCCAGCATGCGCTAAGCTATATCAATATTGAGATATAATTTAGAAAGGTATACCGGTTTGCCAAAGCCAAAGGGCATTTCTGAAGGGTTTAACGGACTGTTGCTCCACTAACCTTGGTGCCAGCACCAATGGAGAGCAGTGTTGCAATACAAGTGTGTAGTTAGTATGGTGTCGAAAAGCCTTTGTTTTTCTTACTTGCTCAATCCAAGCATTTCATCCCTAGTCACTATAGGCCCTTTAAAAATGTGTTGTTGTTGATAATGGCGGTCTAAGCTGCAAGCTAAAGCTAAGTCCCCTCAGGGAAGATTGTTATAGCACATTCAGGCGATAATCACTGGGTGTTGAATGTCATATAGGCTCTATGTATGTTTATCTATCAGCAACACATTGCTATCCCTCCATCCATCCATCAATGTCTACATCCTTCGGGATAGGCTAATTTAATTTACATTTTATTAGCGTTCATTTAGCGTTTTATTCGTGTTCTTTATTCCCTAGGAGCACATTAACTGGTCTGTGTAATTGAAACTGATTGACCTGGGCCTGGCTGTAAATGAATCAGGTCTAGTGTTTGTTGAGATTATACTACACTTTACTTTTAATTACTTTGTCATTTACTTCCTAATGGGTCCGAAAAAGCTACACAAGCATCTGTCTGTCATTCAACACAAGTTTTATCTATAGACATGTGAAGAGTTCAACAAATGTTGGGTTTGTATATGTGAAGCAGATACTGAGCTAGAATCAGTTTGACCTTTCACATCGACATCCATATGTATTACATGAACATGGGATCCTGATCTTTGATTAGTTGTCCTACTTCAGAACAATGGAAACATTGCTCTAAATTAACATTCACTGTAGCTGATGGTGTTTTTTTTACCCTAAACTATGCAGATGTTTTCTAACTAAGGACTATTATTTTCTAGGGAAAATGTTACGATTAAACTAGGGACTGTGTCGTGTTTAAACTAGGGACTGTGTCGTGTTTAAACTAGGGACTGTGTCGTGTTTAAACTAGGGACTGTGTCGTCTTAACCAGGGACTGTGTTGTTCTAACCAGGGACTGTGTTGTCTTAACCAGGGACTGTATTGTCTTAACTAGGGACTGTGTTGTTCTAACCAGGGACTGTGTTGTTTTAAACAGGGACTGTGCTGTTCTAACCAGGGACTGTGTTGTCTTAACCAGGGATTGTGTTGTCTTAACCAGGGATTGTGTTGTCTTAACCAGGGACTGTGTTCTAACC
>JACXGI010015024.1:0-18063 GCA_016801175.1 Esox masquinongy
ACATGTCTGAAGGTTCCTTCGGCGCAGGCAGGGGGGGCAGAGGCAGCTGGATGCAAAGAGCTGCCCTCTCTATCATGCCCGCAAACTCCACGCGGAGAGGGGGCGGGCGGAAAGAAGCAGCAGAGGAGAGTTCGTCTTCCATTTCTCCCGGGAGAGAGGGAGAAGCGCGAGAACCGCCACCACAACCCACGTGGGAAGGGGGCGGGTCTGCCTGCGTCAGAGGAGTCTGGTCCTGCGTAGGAACGTCCTCCTCAGACATCTCGTCGTCATCGTCGTCGCTGGGATCCAAGACGGCGGAGACGTCCACCTCCTGTTCAAAGTAGTTCGCCCTCTCTACACGTGTAGAGAGGGACAAAGTAAGCCGGGGGGTCTGTGAGACCCTCACGAGCGTGAGCCGTTCCCAGGCAGGAAACACACGCGCGATGTGAGTCCTGGTCTGCAGACAGGTTGGCGCAACGGCAAGCGGCGGCGAAAAACTTCTTCATGTTGAGACGTCGAGCTAAAGAACGCCGACGGCAAAAATTCTCAGGCTGAAGTAGAGTAATCAGTACAGCACTCAGCAAGCGTTTGCTGAATAAAAAGGGAGGGCGGTCTCTGGGCTCACGGGTCATATATAGGGGCAGGCGTGCCCTGATTGGCTGACGCATCTTGCATAATGAGTTTTCAGTACGGCCGCGGATGCGGCCAGGGTAAACCACTAGGAGCTAAAGCCCCTCTAGGGGGCGGAGCTCCACGACATATAACGCTAGCAGCCATATGGTCCATGTAAGGCTTATCAATTTATCAACCTCATTAATACCTGCAAAAAGAAAATGTTAATAATGTGTTGAAAATTCAAATTTTGAAATATTTTTCTGTCGAAATACTTCAATTTGGTTAACGGAATCATATTTTTTATTTACGGATATTAGTTAGATTAATATACTGATAAGCATTACATGGACTGTTTGGTAACATTGTTGACATGAGTAACTTAGCTGATGGTACGGATATTAATAAAATTAATAAACTGATAAGCATTACACAGACCCATATGTTTGCATTACATCAGTTCATCATTTACTTTTTTCCAGTTTTTGTTGAACTTCATAAAGTTTAATGTCCTAATGTACAGCTGCAACTCAAAAAATGTGAATATCGTGGAAAAGTTCTTTTTTTCGTAATTCAGATCAAAAAGTGACACCTTCATATATTCTAGATTCATTACACATAAAGTGAAACATAAAAACACTTTTTTGTTTCAATCTTGATGATTACGGCTTACACCTCATGGAAATCAAAAATCCAGTATCTCATAATATTATAATAGAAAATGTATAATACAGAAAGTCAATAACAGCTCCCTGTGTGTTCACACATATTAAAACTGAAAAACATATAATCCTGATACACATTTAAAATGACTATTTCATTCAAACTTGTCACTCATGTTAGGCCTACTCAGTCCTGTTACCCTTAATTTGAGTAACAGGACTGGAAATAATTGGACTGACTTTTTAGCATAGCATTAGAAAATAGATGAAACATAGCCACATGACATCAATGCTAATAGCTTGAGAACACCAAAAAGTAAAAAAAAAAAAATAGATTTAAGATAACAGGACTGTATATTGAGATTTAAATTCTGTTTTTGAACTTTATTTTAGCTATAATGATCTGTATTTAGAATGTAATTTGTATATACAAGTAATGCAAATATCCAGAAAATAATGGTAAATGTAATTGGTTTTTAGAAGGTAAAATACTGTATTTCTACTGCTTATTGTTGTGAAAAAAAGGATGCGTGTCTGTAAAAAAAACAGAAAAATTAATGTTTTTGAATTTACTGACATTTCCTATTCTACATGACGAATGTTAAAAATAATTTTATCCCTGTAATTTCATAGTATTCTACCATTATTCATAAATACAGAAAAAAACATATTTTTACAGTGTATAACAATGTACATCCTACTCATATTTTCTAAAATTTGCAGTTTGTTAACAGGTTTTTTTTGCCTGCATCTCTCCTAGCTGCATGTCTTCTAGGTTAATCGTCATTGGTTTGTTTGAGCTCAGCTTTGTTTCAACGGCTTATTTTCTGCGGTAATGGAATGGACAGGTATTTGCATATAGCGGGCAGTGGAGACGTGATCGGAATCTTTATTTTATAAGCTACTAAGTGTACTGGTTAGACTAGTAGGCCTACTGTTGTAAATGAATTGGGAAACTAGTTTATTCTTTGTATCATTCTCCATCGCAATGAATAGCCTAAAACACTGTTGACTTTGTGTGTGAGGTGATGATGATAATATAGAACCCCCGTAACTCTTGGGGGACGTTCATGTGAATTAGCCTACTTTCAGACACCCGACACACACCTTTATAGTCTACACATGTACACAGGCCAGGTAGGCCTAATTCGTGCTCAAGCTCCTATTCAACAAATAAATGAAAACGCACATATTAGAGGGTGAGCGAGATACGTTTATAATACACAATCTCTTCTTGGATCCACATTTTAAAATAGGAATATCCATCGATAATATAAAATGCAGGTGCAACATCAATGGCCACTGCAAGACAGGTTAAAACAATTTAGCGGACTTAATGCAGCCTTTTTTGTCTTTCAGACACATTTCTACTGTATCTGGTATTGTAATTATCCGACAAAAATTAAGAAATGATTATCCCTCATCGCTGGCAATGCAGCCTTTTTTGTCTTTCAGACACATTTCTACTGTATCTGGTATTGTAATTATCCGACAAAAATTAAGATATGATTATCCCTCATCGCTGGCATATTTCGGATTGGATATGGCCGACTTTATACAATACAATTAGTAAGATATGCGCTCCACTAGTTAAATAAAACAAGTAGTCAGGAACACTTCGGTGACTGGCAAGAGCTTTTTCATGTCACTCCTCTGCAGATCAGAGGTGAAAATAGATTTAATTTTTTACGGGTAATGAATGACCTGTGGGCGCATGAACGTCCGTGCGCATTTTATGTACCTTATTAGCTAACGATAGGGCTATTTAATGTGCCGATTCTTCATAATAACTTTATAATTCATTATAACAGCTCCCGGTTATGTTGTGCGCATCATGTATTGTGCAGATCATGTAGATAGTCAGTGTTATTTTGGCCCGCGCAAATGATATTCTATTTGTCTTCTCCTGTCACTTTCAGTAGGAAAGCGATAACAATTAGCCTGCAATATAAACGAAATTATAATTAGAAAAACGAAAGAGATGTGTGTATAATGTATATCCTATTAATATTTTCTACAGTTTGTAGTTTAACAGATTTTTTTTCTGCATGCATCGTAGCTGCATGTCTTCTAGGATATCATTGATTTGTCTGAGCTCAACACTGATTCAACTGCTTATTTTCCGTGGTAATGGAATATACTAATATGCTTATAATGTGCTTATGAATGGTACATGCAAAGTAATATTCTAATGCCCATTAACATTACCTGAAAGGATATCAGAGCATCTAGAATGTTCGTGTGTGATCAGTATGATCATGGATCAGTGTTGCTGGTTGAGGAGCCTTATGGCCTGAGGGGAAAAAAACTGTGAGTCCGGAAGTGCGTGCCCGATTCTTCGGCAGTATCTACCAGACAGTAGCAGACCATAGCCTGCGTGGCTATGTGTGAACAGACCATAGCCTGGGTGGCAGTGATCTTTGATGATGTTCCGTGATTTCCTCAGGCATCGTGTATGGCAGCTGCCTTGCATGGAGGGGAGATGGCAGCCGATGATGCACTCCGCAGACTTTACCACCCTCACATTTTTAGAAATCTGACAACATTGTAGTGCTGTGCCAATACAACGATTTAATGTAAAATCGTGATTCTTTTTTTCACAATATTGTATCGATACTCTGATCTCTAGAATCGATGTTTATTTATTTATTTATCATGCTGTCGACAACCGTCTTTAAATTACGGTAGCGGTCGCTGAACGGGCGTGTTTCTTTAACAAGAATAGTTGTGTATATATCACAAAATCTACCCGATAAAAGCCTGTTACTGTATTCCCATGGATGTTGTCATTAATAAGAAACCAGAAAAGGGTATACTGTCATTTGACTTTTTTTTTGTTTTATTCATTTCCTTACTCAAAATGATAGCGACCACAACTTTTTACGTTAGAAGAGATTGTTTCTTTGTTGTTTGGTGATACAAGGTTAGAAACGTCCTTGAAAGCGATAATGATGTCGAGGTGAGTAAGAAATAAACTGTGGCTATACGTTTTGTGTTGTCCATACTTTATGCTGTGAAATGTTGGTAATATCTTTTAGATGTCAATATCAACCCTGCCGTGATAGCTTGATAGACAAGCACATCAGCTGTGGAGCTCAAATGGTTGCTTGCTCAGTCTTGTAATGGAAAGCGTTGCGGTAGCTGTGTAGCCGGCTGACTGGTTGTTTTCTCGCGTTTCTTCCGATTTCATTAAAATATGGAAAATGCCATTGCTAACTAGACAACTAAATGTCCGATTTGTTTCGTCTGTCATACTTAAATAAAGTTTTCTGCCCGCATATGCTTCGCTTGTGCAGCAACAAGCTCTTACTTTCACTAGCTAGCCAAGAAGCAGTAATGTTGTGCTTCGCTGACAACGTTGTCACTTGATCGTGATGATGTCCTGCATCTGCCAAAAGATGTACGCCACATACTTCCCCTTTTCATTTATAAAAGCTCGTATGTCTTGAGATTTGCCTTGTGCTTACTTTAGTATGATCACATTAGCTGTACGGACCTAATTTTACTGCTTCCTCAATCTCGTCGCAATATATCGTTTTATGCAAACTTAGACGTTCGTTCTTTCTATTGATTGTTAATGGGAGAAAACAAATTATATTATTCCAAGTTACATTAATGTGTTGTCAAATTCAAGAAGCGTACGTGCTCTTTAAAACAAAGTTAACGTGTAATTGTAATTTGGTTTTGGTTTTTGTGCTGTTTGAAATGTGTGAGAAAATATGATTTATTTTGAGAATTTTCAGTAATCAACAGTAGCATTCTAGAATTCTATTGGGGTCTAAAAGGTTAAATTTAGAAGTTCTAAGTCATTTCAAATTGAGTGTTTCTTTTTTTATTAGGGGTTGCCCATGGGGATTAGCTAAAGATTGTCCTTTCAAGTATATAGCCTAATATTATTTGAGGTTTTCTTTAGCACTTCACTAAGTATCGTGATTCAGTTGTGATATCGTGATGTATCGTAACGTGTATTGTGATATGTATCGTATCGCAAGGTACTTGCCAATGCCTGATCCTACAACATTGAGTGCCACAAATCTGACAGAGAGAGTGCAAAAAGTGCAGAAAATCTGAGGGAGAATAGAATTTTGCTTTGGATAAGATTGTCTGCTAAATTACTTAAACAATAAATGGTAATGAAATAGACTGGCACACAAAGCAGCACAATAAATAGTTAGAAACATCATCTGACATGCACAACCCAAGGGGTGTTTTGAAAGGATTATTGATGTCTCTGTGCTTCTTCCCTGGCAGGATAAGCTGTGTTTGCCCCACCACATCCTAGAGGAGCGTGGGCTGGTGAAGGTGGGCATGACTGTCCAGGCTTTACTGGATTTGCCTGCCTCCAAGCCCACCCAACTGTCTGCTGTCTAACATCAGCCTGAACACTGCCTCCCCCCATCCAGTACAGCTATCTACCCTACAGCCCTCAGTGGGGGGGACTTCCGGCCTGCTCCGCTCATAACTGATGACCAGGGAACCCGTGGGGACCGGGGGCCCGGGGGCTGCAGGGAGTCCACTGCCAGCTGACTGAGCCAGGAAAGGGAGGGGTCATTCAGCTCCTCTTGCCCTTCCTATATGAAATCAGCTGGGACCCACCCCCCATCCATCAGATCGTTAGCTTCTGTCATGGAGCCACTAATATACGGAGTACCTGTCTATGAAGAGTACTAATGGGATTACCTGCGTTACCTGAACCGTGGAGACTTTATAAGAGCTGGTAAACCTAAAGCCAGGTAAGAGGCCAGACTGAAGGGGGAATCCCAGTAAAGATGAAGAACTCTCTGACTGTGGTTATATTGAATAGCCCATACCCAGACACTGAATTGGGGTTTCTATTCTCTGTATTAAAGACATTGGTAGTGAAGTGATAGCTGTTTTAAAGGCATGTACGCTCACTCTTTCACCCAGAGAACTTAACTCTATGCGGCCCATGAGCCACATCACATAACTCAAGTGGTCCTTACACTCTTTGACTCGTTTTAGAAACAAATAACCTTCAAGGGGTATTTGTCATGCTAATGTGAGAGCATTGTGTTATATCACACTATAGCTCTATTTGCAATCCCAAAGGTAAATATTGGGACATCCTCGGTGGTGCCGACCCCATTGGACCCAGCAGCATAGCCCAACCTGACCCTGAGTCTGCATTTGACTAGAATTCTTCTAGAACCAATAACAGTGCCATTAAGGGGAAGAATCATTAGCTAACTTTTTAAAGCATGGTATCCGTGAGTCAAATGAAACTTGTAATGCAGCACATAGAGACTTCGTCACATGCACAATGTTGTAACTTTTGTCGTACCACAGGTGTTTATTTGAATAGGACTAGTTAAATGCCACTTGAAACGCACTGAACAGGAGAGGACATCTGTAGGTACGTTGAAGCCACAGAGTTGTGTAGTTGGGATGTTGTTCTAGGTGTGTGCAATATGGCAAACAAATCATATTACTATATATATATATATTCGGAATTGGATTGTTTAGTGATTAAGTTTCTGATTATTTCCACTATTTTTTGTTTCACTGCCAAGACTGCCTAGAACATCTTGACGAATTCTAGACATCTTGACAGTCTAGAACACATAGAAAAAAAAAGATTTGTAACCAAAAAATGTATTTTTGCATGTATATGCCCTTTAATTTAAAGATAAATTCCAGGATTTTCACCCACTGTTTGTGAAAGTGGCACTGTTGAGCCAAAACGGGTCCCCGTATATGATGTACTGTCATGTAGTATTTGCAAATTTAGTGCCCATGTCATCAAACCCAGTCGCTTTCAAACTTAGCATATCATGGCTAAATGAGGTATGATAGAGATTCTCCTAATATATTATGCACATATAAACAACATATTTCACATCCATCCCAAAAGGAGAGGTTTAAAAAAATAGTTTTCAAAAATCCTGGAACGCATCTAAGTGCGCAGGATACTTTTTTGGTTAGCTGGTTTTCTGTAGCACAGGTGATTGCAGAATTAGCCAGGGGAGCATAGGCTGAATAGTTGTAATACTTTGAAAGGTTCTGGGTAAAGCCTTTTTACGTACCGCAACAGGGGTTTTCTGGGGAGGGGGTAAAATCACATCAAATTTTTCTATCATTTTTATTTGTAATAGTATATACAGTGCCTTGGCAATATATTCAGACTCCTTCAGTTTCTCCACATGGTCCTGTGTCATAGACTTAATTTATAATTGATGTAATAAAAAAATCCACATAATGACAAAGCAAAAACACATTTTTAGAATTTTTGAAAATGAAAACTTAAACATCCCATGTACATAAGTATTCAGACCCTTTGCCACTCCAAATTGAGCACAGATGCCTCCTGTGTCCTCTAGTCATCATTGAGATGTCTCTACAACTTCATCGGACTCTATCTGTGGCAAATTCAATTGATTTGACATGATTTTGAGAAGTACACACTTGTCTATATTAGAGGTTGACTATTATTTTTCAATGGCAATACAGATACCGATAATTTTGGGACAAAAATAGCAGATACCGATTAATTGGATGATTATAGTGATTTATTTAAATAATAACAATTACAACAATACTTATTGAACCATTAACACTTTTAATGTAACTTCTTAATATGATAGATAAATAAAGTCGAAAGTGGCAGCTCCCTGACCTCTGGACTGGGATGCGGCTCGTCTCCAAATCCCTCCGTGGGCGTCGGTAGCCCATCAAACCCCTCTGGAAGAGGCACCAGCATGTCGCTAAACCCCTCCAGACAGCCTCACTCAAAAACATGTATGCAGCTGCTAGTCTGGTTGCTGGGGTCCTGCTGGGCTGGTGGTGTGGCTGGTTGAGACGTGGGCAGGGCATCATCCGGAGCTGAGCCCTCCGGGAGTCCAAGCACTGCCCCAAAGTCTTCCTGGAACCCTCGGCAAAAACTTCTCATAGGACCACCATTTCCACATCTCTGTTAAACTGGAGGGCCCAGCTCCATGCCCTCCCATCCAGCCACAGCAGGACCTGTGCCACCTTGTCACGGTCTGTCAAGGCCTGTGATTCAGGGGGGCTGAAGTTGAGGTGGACCTGCCACGTGAAGGTGACTCACCTTCTTGGGTCACCCTCAAAACGGTCAGGGTCTGGCAGCCTGCCAATGTCCCACACGGTGCCTCTGCTGCATCCTTCTGTGGTCGATCATTCTGTCACGACTTTCTGGGGGCAGGACACAGGCGCAGAGGTTGACAAATGAAAGATCTTTAATGCAAAGACTTATTTGGTTACAATGAAAGCCCATGGATCATTTATCAAGACAAGCCATTATTCACATCTGTCCCAGCCTGGAATATTAGCATTATTAGCATTGTCCATTTTTAGCACTTGCAAGGTCCTTTTGATGCTGCAAGATGTGAATTGGTGTCTTTTTAATAAACCCCCCCCTCCAAAAAAAAGCGTATTGACCATAATCGATTACTGATTGTTTTGAAAAGCTCAAATTGGCCCCAGATTAATTGGCCAGGCTGATCTATAGCCATCAAAGCCATCAGGGAATACCGTTGCCATGAAAGGGTGCACATGGTCTGCAACAATGCTTAGGTAAGTGGTACGTGTCAAAGTAACAGCCACATGAATGGCAGGACCCAAGTTTTCCCAGAAGAACATTGCCCAAAGCATCACACTGCGTCTGCCGGCTTGCCTCCTTCCCATAGTGCATCCTGGTGACGTTCTCCAGGTTAGCGATGCACATGCACCTGGTCATCCACGTGAGGTTAAAGGAAATGTGAGTCATCAGCCTAGGCCACCTTTTTCCATTGCTCCGTGGTCCAGTTCTGATGCTCACGTGCTCACTGTAGGCGCTTTCGGCAGTGGACAGGGGTCAGCATGGGCACCCTGATTGGACGGTGGCTACGCAGCCCCATACGCAACAAACTGTGATGCACTGTGTGTCCTGACACCTATCAATACCGGCATTAACTTTTTAAACAGTTTAAGCTACAGTAGCTTGTCTGTTGGATCGGACCACACAGGCCAGCCTTCGCTCCCCATGTGCATCAATGAGCCTCGGCCACCCTTGACCCTGTCGCCGGTTCACCACTTTTCCTTCCTTGGACCACTTTTCATGGGTACTGATCACTGCAGACCGGGAACACCCCACAAGGGCTGCAGTTTTGGAGATGCTCTGACCCAGTCGTCTAGCCATCACAATTTGGCCCTTGTCAAAGTCGCTCAGATCCTTATGCTTGCACATTTTTCCTGCTTCTAACACATCAGCTTTGAGGACAGAATGTTCACTTGATGCCTAATATATCCCACCCACTGACAGGTGCCATGATAATGAGATTATCAGTGTTATTCATTTTACCTGTCTGTGACCATAATGTTATGGCTGATTGGTATATGCTCCCAAAATAAACAGTCAAAGTCCAAGGAACCCTCTGTTGACCTCAGAGAAGTTTTTCAACTTAAGGCATAGATCTGAGGAACGTTATACAAAAATTGCTGAAGTACTGAACGGTCCCAGGAGCACCGTGGGCTCCATTATTGTGGATTAGAAGACATTTTGAACCACTAAGCTGGTCCTCTGGCCAAACCAACTAACCAGACAAGAAGGGCCTAAGTCAGAGAGGTAACCAAGAACCCAATACCCATTCTGAAAGAGCTTTAGAGTTTATCTGCAGAAATGGGAGAACTTGCAAGGACAACCATCACTGCATCACTCCATCAATCAGGCATTTATGGTTGAGTGGCTAGACGGAAGACACTCCTGAGTAAAAGGCCTGAAGTCTCGTCTGATGGACTTTGAGAGCATGAGGAATAATATTATCTGGTCTGATTAGAATAAATGTTAACTATTAGGCCTGAATGTATTTGCTATGTCTGGTGAAAACAACATACCGCTCATCACCAGATAAATACCATATCTGCAGGGAAGGATAATGGTGGGAGAATCATGCTATGGGGAAGGTTCTCACTAGCAGGGACTGAATGACTGAGTAAAGGATGAATGGAGCAAAATACAGAGGTCTGTAAAGAAAATCTGATCCTGAGGGCAAAGGACCTCAGACCTTCAGCGTGACAATGACCCAAAGCATACAGCCAAGGCAACACTGGAGTGGCTTCAGGACAAGTCTGTTAATGTCTGTAAGTGTCACAGCAAAAGCCTGGACCTGAACCCAATTGATCATGAATGGGGAGACCAGAAGATTGCAGTTCACCGACTCTCCCCATCCAATCTGACAGAACTTTAGAGGATCCAAAGCTGGTAAGACATACGGAAGACTCAAAGCTGTGATTGCTGCCAAAGGCTTTGCAACAAAGTACTTAATAAATGGTCCTAATACTTATGTAGATCAGATTTTTGTTGTTATTGTTTTTTCTCAATAAATTGGCAAAACTTTCTAAAAATGTGTTTTCACTTTGTCATTACGGGGCACTGTGTGGAGATTGATGTCAAAAAGAAAAGAAAAAACACAAGATCATTTAAATTAAGTCTATAAACCTACAAAATATGGAAAACATGAAGAGGTCTGAATACGTTCCAAAGGCGCTGTGTAATGATCCATTTTTCCATCAATATGCAAATAGCCTTTGAATTTGCATGTCCCACTCTGTACACCAGTGGTAATCAGGGCCTTAGTATGGATGGGTACACAAGGCACACCCTATTATTATTATTGTCATTATTATTTAAGGCAGGGAAGTGGGGGGGGCAACCAAAACATACTTTGTGGCCCTAAAGGCTGTAACCAGCTCTACTTATAGAGCATAGTAAAATGGCCTAAGCTCTAGCAAAATTTGTAGAATAACATTTTGCTTTGAAATTTCAACCTTTTCCTCACAGTGTCATGTTAAAATGTGTAGAATATTGTTCTATTGTTTAATCTAAAAACTTTATCAGGGAAAATACAGTATTTATATATTTATTTGTTTTCTGTTTATATAATTTATTTGCTTGTTTGTTTTTGTTTCACCCCTTATAAACCCTCAAGTTATGTGAAGTTAAGTAGAGATTTCAACTCCAAACCAATTACTGTATATTTTCCTGATTTAGCCTGCTGTTTTTTTATTGGCTACAGTTTACAAGCTCAGTATTTCAATTAAATAAACCTCAAATCGCAGGAAGTATGACCAATTTTTCCAGTCCAAACATTTACCTTGCAAAGTGTTTGTTTGGGTTTCAGTTTATACTGTGTTGTTATTCCATAACCACTCCCAGCTCTACAGTAAATGTGCTGTTGCGTAAGGTGCAGAAACAGTGGTATTTTTGTCTGCAATAGAAACATGGTGTTTTTTTCTTGCTGTTGGTCTTTGATTGATTCTGTGTAATTCGCTGATGACAATTGAACTCCCCACACCCAAACTCAGATGTTACTGCTTATGTTTTCATTTATAATTTCACTTGTCAGTTAAGCTCATCTCTTATTTGTAGTGCCTGTACAACTCATGTATGTTATCAGTGATTTTAATGTGCCAAGTGTTTTATTAATGGCATTGTGCTGATACCACACATTATATTACATTTAAAAGCTACAATAGGTCATTTGGTAATTTTAGTTAGTGTGGTTTTTATGTTCGCCTGTTTATTGGAACATGCTAGACATGTACACACGGGAGTCTAAGCTCGCCACGGAACCCTGCGTTGAATGACTTTTTTGGGAAACATATTTATCATGTATGCACTTACATTTTTTGTACAGTTTGTTTTCTATAATGTTATAGATAATTGGTGGTTCCAGTATGTATTAGGTGAGTCTTTCTGCGTTGTTCAGAATGCCTTATGCGTCTTTTACCTGACAACCCACCTCATCGCATTGTCAGAACCAGAGTGGTTGATGTCTTTGGCTTAGAAACAAATGCATTGTGTTTACTTTTTGTTATCTTTATGTTCATCCCAGAAACATTCAACATCTTTTAGTCCCAAGGCAATTAGGCAACACTTTCAGCTTGTAATAATAATAATCAATCAAGTAGCCCATTGAGAGCCAATGTCATTGTGACAGAATGTCAATTTTGAGTTTGACACAAAGACTATTCCCTGAGCTTTTCCATGTGTATGTTGACACCACTGCCATATTACTGCATTTGGTGCCGCCCAAGCGTATAGATAACCATCTACATTTCAACACATTTTGTAATTCGGTTAAGAGAGAATTGGGCTGTTACTAAATTCATGCTGTTCTACATTTTTTGCCACGGGGTATAGAGAAAAATCTGATCTGTTGTTCATATTTTGTCATGAGGCTGAGGAAAAATGGTGCTGCTTTATAGCTAATTTCTTGCTTTGGTAGATATCATATGCTATCTGGGGGGCTAATGATTTTTCTATACAACTGTGATATGAGCCTTATACTTTTGGAATACCAAATTAATTGGTAATTTTCCAGTGGTTTCCATGTCAGAGCAGTAGTACAGGCTTTGAGTCATAGTGTGATTAACATGAAGCTATTTCTTGACCTAATATCCCCCAAATCCTTCCGCATTATGAGCTCAGTGTAGTTACTTTTCCCACACATCTCTCATTTCTACATCCCACATACTGTTTTGAAAATTCAGTCATTGGCTAAAAGAGCAGGAATACTCCTTTCACACTATACTGCCGAGAACATTCTAATGTATTCTGTACATTCAAGTTTTCTATTTAAACGAAACTAAATGCATGCAATGAGCCCGGATGACCGAACCCCATTTGTGTATATATCATCTGTATATATGTTGGGGGTTTTCTTTAAAAAAAAATTTTAAAAAATAAAGCAAAAACAAAACATTGTTTCAAGGTCAAAGGAAAAATAAAATGAAATTCTATAGAACTCTTTTTCGTTTTTACATTATCTTCTCAAAAGTAATGAAGTTATTTATATGAAAAAGGCTTGTAGTTGTGTGGACAGACACACTAACCCATTCATATCTGTAGGAAGTAGGGGTGCTGGGGGTGCTGCATTGAACATTTCCAGAGCCTTGCCAGAACTACAACTAAATCTGCAGCACTCCATCAATCAAGCTTTAATGGAGGACTTCAGAGTGCATAATGTCCAGTAATATGAGAGAATGTAGAACACTCAAGATCTGTCACATTTGAAAATGTTGTGATTGTGCTGACAGGAAACAGCAACACCAGCACAGCTCTCTTGGAGTTTTGCACATGACAGCTCTCTTGGAGTTTGCCAAAAATCTCCTACAAATGAAAAGCAGGACTGAATGCCAAGTGTCTTTTCAGGATGAAACGAAGGGAATCTAACGGATCCACTGCCAAAGAAGCCACCGGAGGTTTGTCAGTCACTGAAATGCATGTGAGGAGAAGAAAATCAGTTAATACAGGTGTACGTTGGGGATGTGGGGCTCCTGGCTAGTGATGGGTGTTGGAGAAACAAGTTTCAGCTCCCTGAAACCTTGGTTTCGAAGCGTCTTTCAAAGTGACCAAGTCACATGGTCTTACTAAACTAGGTTTCGTCAAGATCTGTTTCGATCAGGTTTTGATCACCTGATAAATCACCTTTGCCCATCTTCATTCATTTGATTTGGAGAAATGGAGGGAGCACAAATAAGACCAAGATCCACTCTGTGAGAACATTGTTGAACGTAACCTTGTTGTTGAACGTAATCTTGTGAAATGCATGATTTGTGAGCAACAACTGGGCTACTACAATAACACCTCAATGTGGAGGCACCTTCCTTCTAAGCACCCTAATCACTCATCTGATTGGTCTGCAGGTGAATCTGCAACCTCAGGTGTACCTAGACAAGGTACGTGTTGTTTCATTCCTCAATGTTCAATTCAAGTAGGCATATTAATTACAGTATATTGTTGTTATTAATAGTACCTTAGGCTACTATTGGCCTATTAAAGTGCCTATAGAAATAAATCATAAATCTAAACCAAATCAGCTTTATTCAGAGGTAATTCAATAATGACTTAATAGGGAATGCCATTAATATATGAATTTGTTCATTCCAATGAGAAGACAAAACAACCTGGATGAGGCTCTGGTGGACATGATTGTGAAGGATTCGCAAACATTTTCAGTGGTGGAAGACAAGGGATTCAGGGCCTTTGTTCAGAAGCTTGACCACAACTATGACCTCCCTACATGGCATGCATTGAAGGAAATGGTTGGAACAAGGTGCCAGCAAATCAGAGAAAAGGTGATGGTTGAAGTGAAGAAAGCCAACTCTGTGAATTTAACATCTAACATGTGGACCTCCATGAATATGGATGCGTACCTTGAGTTACTTGCCATTACATCAATGATGACAAAAACCAATTCACTATTGGTGGGGGTTTTAAAGTTTTCTGAAACATACACTCCTTTCACATTAAAGAGACCAAGAGTGTTTTGCTGGAGTCATACGAAATATGAGATAAAGATACCTCTCTCGTTACAGACATTTCACCACTCTATCTAGTGGTGAAAAAAGCCCTTTCTCAAACCTTGGATTTGAATGAGATTCGAGGCCAGGTCCACAGTGCCACCTCCATATTAAAGGTTCAGCAGTATGTGTTGGCACCACATTTGAGCAGGTCACATGCCCCTTTGGAGTACTGGATCACACAACAGGCCATATGTCCTCATCAGTTCCAGTTGGCAAAAAAATATCTCTGCATTCCAGAAATGTCTGTGCCCTGGGAGAGAAATTTCTCCAAATATTCTCAAGAGAGGTTCTCAGTAAAAAAAAGAAACCCCTTAAATTCTAAAACACTTGAACAAATTGTTTTCCTCAATTAAATTCTTATAACACTCATTCACTCACCTACTGTATAATCACCAGTCACACAAGCACTCTCCATCATAGAAAGTCCTATTTCTTACACAACTTTCATACACAAATTTAGGTATAAGCACATATATGTCCCCTGATATACAATGGATATAAAAAGTCTACACACCCCTGTTAAAATGCCAGGTTTTTGTGATGTAAAATGAGACAAAGATAAATCATGTTAGAACTTTTTCCACTTTTAATGTGACCTATAATGTGAACAATTCAATTGAAAAACAAAAAAATAAAAACCTTACAAAACCTGGTTGCATAAGTGTGCACACCCTCTTATAACTGGGGATGTAGCTGTGTTCAGAATTAACCAATCACATTCAAACTCATGTTAAATAGAAGTCATTACACACCTGCCATCATTTAAAGTGACTCTGATTAATCACAAATAAAGTTCAGCTGTTCTAGTAGGATTTTCCTGACATTTTCATAGATGCATCTCAGAGCAAAAGCCATGGTTCGCAGAGAGCTTCCAAAACATCAGAGGGATCTCATTGTTGAAAGATATCAGTCAGGAGAAGGGTACAAAAGAATTTCCAAAGCATTAGATATACCATGGAACACAGTGAAGACAGTCATCATGAAGTGGAGAAAATATGACACAACAGAGACATTACCAAGAACTGGACGTCCCTCCAAAATTGATGAAAAGACGAGAAGAAAACTGGTCAGGGAAGCTTCCAAGAGGCTTACATTAAAGGAACTGCAGGAATTTCTGGCAGGTACTGGCTGTGTGCTACATGTGACAACAATCTCCCGTATTCTTCATATGAATGGGCTATGGGGTAGGGTGGCAAGACTGAAGCCTTTTCTTACAAAGAAAAACATCCAAGCCCAGCTGAAGTTTGCAAAAACAAACATCAAGTCCCCCAAAAGCACGTGGGAAAATGTGTTATGGTCTGATGAAACCAAGGTTGAACTTTTTGGCCATAATTCCAAAAGGTATGTTTGGCGTAAAAATAACACTGCACATCACCCAAAGAACCCCATACCCACAGTGAAGCATAGTGGTGGCAGCATCATGCTTTGGGGCTGTTTTTCTTCAGCAGGAACCGGGGCCTTAGTCAGGGTGGAGGGAATTATGAACAGTTCCAAATACCAGGCAATTTTGGCTCAAAACCTTCAGGTGTCTGCTAGAAAGCTGAAGATGAAGTTCACGTTTCAGCACGACAATGACCCAAAGCACACATCCAAATCCACAAAAGCATGGCTTCACCAGAAGAATATTAAAGTTTTGGAATGGCCCAGCCAGAGCCCAGACCTGAATCCAATTGAAAATCTGTGGGGTGATCTGAAGAGGGCTGTGCACAGGAGATGTCCTCGCAATCGGACAGATTTGGAGCGCTTTTGCTAAGAAGAGTGGGCAAATATTGCCACGTCTAGATGTGCCATGCTAATAGACTCCTACCCAAAAAGACTGAGTGCTGTAATAAAATCAAAAGGTGCTTCAACAAAGTATTAGTTTAAGGGTGTGCACACTTATGCAACCCGGTTATTGTGAGTTTTTTATTTTTCCCCCTCAAACATGTTTGTTTTTCAATTGAATTGTTCACGTTATAGGTCACATTAAAGGTGGAAAAAGTTCTGACATGATTTATCTTTGTCTCATTCTTTTACATCACAAGAACCTGGCATTTTAACAGGGGTGTAGATTTTTATATCCACTCTACTGAATGGAAGTCCACAAATACAACATAATTGTTAGGTCCTGGCTGGGGTGCCTCTTGGCATCTCTATGCACCTGGGGACCACAGTCAGGGCCTGACCACAGAGATGCCTCTAGGCATCACTGCGCTGCTGTTTTGATTGTCCCCAATAACAGGCAGCTGTCCTACGTTGCCTCTAAACGGGGACCCTATTTAAGTTGCTATTTTGGGCCTTCAGTTTGTGAATCATTGTTTGTGTTGTTTGCTACAGTTTGTGGTGTACTGCTCCTTTTCTTTCCTTTTTTGTTGCTGGAAAAGCACATTGAAAGGAATGATTCCCTTTACTCGCTCTGTGCCTCGTGTCCTGCCTGCCCTTCACCATGACAATCCTTATTTTATATGGCCTATAATATTGTCACACATGTTTACAAAAATGACAATTAAAATACAACCATATAAATGTGTACTTGTATACTTTAATAGTCAAGCATCTAAGGACATAATCCTAGACATCTACTTGCATCGCCAGTTTTCGTTAACAGATATATGCCCTTGAAAACATTGTTCACATGAAAGTGCTTCAATGCGGTGTGCATTTACAAATTGTAGAACCTTCGTGAGTATCTTCCACCGCGCACACAGCTTTACTCAAGAAGTTACTGCACCTTCATGAACATTGTGAACTAAACATTCCTGGGGCATATTCACAAAACATCTTAAAGCTAAAAGTAGCACCCAACTTGCTGATATAGGAAAAACTCTTAAAAACTATCGGTGTGTCAGTCCTAAATTTTGTCGTTGTGTCAGACTCCTATATTTTTGGTCTAAGAGTATTTCACAAAGTGTTTTAGCACTTAAACCAGTTCCTAAATCTGTGAAAAGTTAGGGGTAGTCAAGAGGACTCCTATGTCACTAAGATCAAATCACAAAGAATCCTAAAATGGCTGCTTCCAAAGAATACCAACACTTTCACAGTCATCGGTAGTTCTGGACAGAAGTGGGAAAGCCTGATTTATTTGCAAGCATATACAGGTGCTGATCATATAATTAGAATATCATCAAAAAGTTGATTTATTTCAGTAATTCCATTCAAGAAGTGAAACTTGTATAAAGTATACATTCATTCCACACAGACTGATATATTTCAAGTGTTTATTTATTTCAATTTTGATGATTATAACTGACAACTAAGGAAAACCCCAAATCAGTATCTGATTTCCCCAAATTAGAATATTGTGAAAAGGTTCAATATTGAAGACACCTGGTGCCAAACTCTAATCAGCTAATTAACTCAAAACACCTGCAAAGGCCTTTAAATGGTCTCTCAGTCTAGTTCTGTAGGCTACACAATCATGGGGAAGACTGCTGACTTGACAGCTGTCCAAAAGACGACCATTGACACCTTGCACAAGGAGGGCAAGACACAAAAGGTCATTGCTAAA